>JAOTRQ010000001.1:2289696-2303836 GCA_028565875.1 Hoplisoma paleatum | reverse complement strand
GAACAGACAGAGAGAGAGAGAGAGAGAGAGAGAGAGAGAGAGAGAGAGAGAGAGAATGTGGGATAATCTCTTTAGGAATGTTCATGTCGTAGGGCAAAAACTTGATTTAGCTTGTTCACAGTAATGGAATCATGCATTTTACTTACTCTCACTTATATGCACATACTTTCATTGACGGTGAGTTTTCTTTCATTCTTTGAATGAATAAAACAATTAACAACAACAATAGGGATTGTGTTACTGGTTCACTGAAAAATTCAGTAGAGAATGTCAAGTCCACATTTATTTTGTCTTCTTTGTTAAAGACCAGCAGCTGACTTTTGCAACCTATACATTAAAATGATACATTGTTTAGTCATGGCTGTGGAAAAGTAAATAAGTTAAAATTATGATGTTTATTTTTGTGCAGAAGGTTATTTGGCTCTAGATACACTGTTTTGCACCCCAGAATTGACCTGTTCCTTTTAGTATCTAATTTGTAGCTTGACTGTATTTTATGTTTTAGCATATTTTGGGTGACACCCAGCTAGCACAGCCATCTGGCCCAGGTCCCACTTTTCTGTCAGGACAGCAGACCAAGTGGCAGAATCGGCTAGAATTAATAGTGGCAGATCCGGCCCAGTTTCATTGACAATTGTGCAATCCAATACTGGCTGACCGGCTGTGGCCCAGCGTCTAGTGTGGGACTTCAGACCATCATTTAATAATAACAACTTTTACTTAAATTAAGAAGAATGTGTATTAATAAGTTTTGGATTAAGATGAAGGAATGGAAACGGTTAGCTAACGTTATCTAGTGGGGTTTAGATTAACTGCTAGTGTGTTACTGAGCTAAAAGGCTAACAAATTTAAGTTTGATGGAGGGAGCTGAACAGGGATATTATTATTGAATAATTAAATAATTGATTTGGGAGCATATATGCTGATATCTGTCTGTAGTTAATGATATTCATTTATTTATTTGAAGTCACTGATAATGTTAATTATTTCTTAATCATTTTTATTTTGTTTATTGCGAAGGAAAGTAATTAAATACACACACACTAGAAAATCAACACAGTAAAACTTATATTAAATGAATTCATTAATTAATTGTCAATATGAACATACCAAACATACCAAAACATACAATAAGTAAATGATTTAGATGGTGGATGAAAGGAGGTTGATGTCTAGTGTTAATGAGTTTTCAACATTGATTGAACATTGTTTTTTTATTGTACATTAAGACAGAATCCGTGAATTGGGAATTGTTCAATTAAAATTTCATCTAGATACTTTAATTACTATACACTTTGTAAAGTATTGGGTGGTAGTATGTTATTTTATTCAAATTTGATTCGTTTTAGTTCAGCTCAACCTTATCTCTCAATAGAAAACCATTTAGCGCCCTCTGCTGTTTCATAAACCGTACACAAACGTATAAAATCATTTTTATTGTACATTGACACATATACGTCTGTAAAATCCATGAAAAATGAATAGTTCGGGTTATAATATCTTTAGAATTAAAATATTTGTTATTCTATTTCAATGCTCTGTAAAATTCAAATAATCAAACGAGGTCGAAACAAATAAGCTACTATAATATGAGCTACTATACACAATATAACACATATGTATGTTTATAGTGCTTAAATGTAAAAAGAAAACATTTTATCTGACGATCTTGCACAGTGGAACGATGTGTCCATTAAATAAGACAATTGTCTGTCCCACTTCAGTATATGGTTTCACATCCAACACTGGTGTGTCTGTCCTCTTGACAAGATTAATCTGAGAAACAATTAACACAAATTTGTAATATTAACTTTGTTATGATGTGTATGATTGCAAATTATCATTGAAACCACAATATGTAAAAGTGATTTGGAGTCAAAACATTAAGTCTTTATCTGGCCGGATATTGCTGTTTTTTTTACTAGTTATACTGTACAATAAAAATCTAAAAAAAGGGAAATTAGAAACATAACTAACCTTTACTTAGTTTTTAAACCAAGAGATGACTTGGGTGCAGAAATCCTTCATAGATGTCCAGCAGTATTGATGGGCCAGATTTTCAGCTGTCTTCGTGAGAGCTGGTGTTGTTGGTGCTATTGTGGTCTTTATTGTAACCGTTTTCTTTAGTGTTGTTGATTTGGCAGGTGTTTTGAACACTGTGGGTTTCCCCTGGTCTGGTTTTGCTTGCTCTGTTCTGGGTTCTTCTGGTTTTACCTTGGGCAGTCTGACAGGCTGAGACCTGGTGGGTTGTGGTTTTACTGGCTTTTGTCTTAGTGGTTTTTGTCTTGGTCCATTTGTTTTACCTTGTTCTGGCTTTGCTTGTCCAGGATGTTCTGCAGGTGAAGGGGACTCTTGTTTAGTCTGCTCAGGTTTGAACTGCTCCTTTTTAGCAGATGGACTTTGTGTAGCATTAAAATTTGAGACAGCAGTTTTTCTTGCTGCTGAGGCACCTGCAGTCATAACCATCTGGGCCTCGTCTGATGCTTTTTTACACATGGGTGGCTTGATGATTTGCTGGCCATTACAGGCGTTCTGCAGCTTGCGCAGGTCCCACATGATCTGTGTGAAAAAGTGCCGAGGGTTAGCATTGTAGTTGCGGCAAACCTTTGGCTTGCCTTCTAACTCGCACCAGTAAGACGCTTTCGAGCCTTGGCATTCGACACGCAGCCGGGTAAACTCCTCTTGTTCTGTCACTCGCAAATTGCACTGGTCCTTGCCTTTTGTAACAAACTGGATAGTTCCATCCCAGGCATTTTTACTCTTTGCAGCTTCAACAGCATCTTCTCCAAGAGCTGCCCAAACACAGCAGAAAAACACAAGTGCCTGCATTAGGATCTGCATTCTGAATGCTGGAGACGAGTGGCTGAACAGAAGCAGATTCTGTGCAGCCTGTGCAGTCTTGCTCTGCTATTTATGCTCAGTGGCTAGAAAGGGGGTATTTAGGTTGGGGTAAAAGCAGACAAGTCCTCTCTTTAGGAAGGAACTCCAAGACGCAATCCCCCTTCCCCCAACTGCATGTTCTTCTGTGGACTGTCAATGAGCATACATATGCAACTGATTAAAAACAGCATGCATGCCTGAAAGGCTAAATATTTAGAGAACACACCTTGAAATGAATGTGTGGTGGTATTTAAGCTATTTTTAAATTCTAAAGAATAATTAATTTATCAAAACGTTAATAAAATGATTTACTTCCATAAACAAATTTCGTCTGAGAGATAAAGCATGTAAGTACTGGAATGTACATTTATCAGTGGTGTCTTTGTTTAAGAAACTTGCAAGATCATTAACATGCAACAACACAATTAGCATTTGAGAGCATTGGAGGGCCGTAATGTGCAATCTTGAATAGGATTGCACTCGGGTGTGCAGCTTGTCAGTCACATTTTCAAGCATTCAGTGCTTTTTTGGAAAGCTGGGTCTGTTAAGTGTATGTATGTAAATGGCGGCCCAACTCTTTCTTCTTTTGGACTGATACTAAATATTTTTTATCACCTCAGAACCTCAATGCTTTTGCAACTGAATCAAGATTTTTTTTGCCCCCCATTCTTCTTAGCGGTTAGTTTCCCCCTTATAATTTCATAGTAATACTTCCTAAAATTATTTCTCAAGATGTGGAAATATGTTTCTAATTATGACACAATATATGTGCTTTCTTTTCTTGACAAATGTCTTAGAAGACAATGAAAATGCGACGAAACACATTTAAAAAAAAAAAAACTTTTATTTATTAAAAGATAACTTGTGGAACATCTATATCATGCAAACACATTATTTATTTAAACTAAAAAGGCTGCAACAGCAACAACTGTAACCAAAGCTATCTAATTATGTAAATTCAATAATTATGCATGGTTTATTATATCAAAGCATACATTGCCATGTTAAGATCTCCAAAGTCATCTAACAACATATAAATGTGTTAGTTTTTTTTTACTAAACTTCAGATCCACAATTTTAGCAGCCATGTATTCATTTAACTATAAATCATTGACTGATGACCAGATATTCTGCTTTATTTATATTGTTTATGGTTTTGTCAATTATTACAAGTTGCTCAGACAATAAAACATGTCATAATAATGTCATGACATTGCCACTTTGTCAAGTAATAGCATTAAATGTGAAAGATTTATTTTTGATGAGTACGGTTGCCTTGCAATAACCAACTCATTGTTATTATATCAAAGTATTTTTTAAAGGTAGAATTGATCTCATTGATCATTGTCCTCTGAGAAGGTTCATCAGTGTTTTCTGATGCGTTTCCTTTACTTGAAGACTGATCCCACTGTGCAGCTCCTAGACCTGCATGTCTTTATTCTGGTAAACCATTTTACTATATTAATGTAGGTGTTTGGACAGGTAACACAGCGACTAAATAGGTACTAAATAGGTAAATAGTACCACAGTACTTTCTGTGTGGAATTTGCATGTTCACCCTGTGTTTCTGTGGGTTTCCTCCCACAGTTCAAAAACATACAGTGAAGTTGAGTACCTAATCAATAGGATGCTTAAACCAGTCCATTGTATTGCTATTTCTAAGCACCTGGTATAAAATCTATGACAAATCAATAAGATTTGATGACCGCAATCAAGAGCTGCCTTGTAGGTGCTTGGATGGTGCCTGTTACATTAGCACCAGAGATTCCTGGCACTAGAGATTCAGAACTGGGCACTGATAGACATGATTTGCTCATGTCTGATGGTGGGTTGTCTCATGTCCTGCAATGATTTTCCACCTTCATCAGTGAATTCCTGTCCCATACCTGACACTTTCTGATAATAACCAGAATAAAGTGATGATGAAAGTGAAATCAGAGTACTAATGTGTTGTAAGGATTCTCTGATCTGAAGCTTATTGTTGATTAACTATAATCAAAATGTTTATGCCAGTTAAAATGTTAAACATTTCAGTTTTAAGTGAGTCCTCATGTTTTACAGTGATTTGATTACAGTCTGCCAAACACCAATACAACTAAAGGCCTTAAGAATACATGCAAAAAGACATTAATGTAAAAACCAGAACTCAAATCACCAATACTACTGAGATTTTGGTGGTTTATTCACAATATTTTACAGTTTAGGCAGCCTAGCTAGATGTGTTGACAACTATGACCAATAAATGCCACTTAACATTGTTGGAATGTCTTTAAGTGAGTTTGAGACAGAGGTAGTACCATCACTGCAACTGATGAGAAAACAATGTGATACAATAAAACCACAGCAATTTTAACCTGGCAACCTCAGAGGTGCAAGAAACCAGGTTAACATCAAATCCAAGCACAGCATAACACTGTTATAGAATTTTCACATGATTAACAAGTAATGTTAGAAATATCTAGCACCATACATTATTGTTATTATAATATTGTTATTTACAGTAATAGTAACAAAGGCTAGCAATGAACTAGCAATAAAATAAAAGCAATTCTGGGCAACATTTGATATATATTTATAAAAAAACATACAAATATACATTACATTCACGGTTTGTGAATAGTTAAACACTAAGTGAGTGTGAATCGTAAAACCCTAAGACTTGAAACCTACAAAAATAGGCTTTAGTGTCAAAGAGCAATTTTGGAGAGTTATATGACAATGCCTACAGATTTCATTTAAATAGATATTAAGAAGGGCAATGTTGAAAAAAAAGTTTAAAACCGCACCATTGCTTTTTAATTTGATGTGTTATCGTTAGTATAAATTGTATTTCAACATTTTTCAGACATATTAACTTTGCTATAAAAATATGATTTTTATAGTAGTAGAGAGATAGTAGTATTTATATCTGATGCAGGAATTTATAATAAAGAGTTGACAGATGGCTCATCAGCAATTTTCTATTGTATTACACATAGTTACCGTACACATTCATTTTTAAGCTGTAGACACATACATAAACTACAAACTATATTTCTGCCAAAATTGGGACATTTTCTAAATTGCATAAAATGTTGTGTTAATTCTCATGAAATCTTATTTAACATTGTTTTCACTGGGCATCAGAAGTTGTGTAAATGTATTAACAAATGTATAATCTGGCTTGTTTATTTCTGTGTTCCATTGCCCTATCAGTTAAAACACAATGTCATTAAACACATACATTTTCTCATATCCTAGCTTGTATAGGAGTTGGGGTTTAGAGTACAGGGACAGCTATACACTACACAATAAAAACAAAGCACACACTATTTAGCTGTTGCTTCAATTGCGTGAACACTATCAAAGCATTCAGTGCAGTATGTTTCTGACAAAATAAATTATATGGTCAATCATTCATTTTAATTAGTTTAAACATGTACAAGTGTATTTATTTGCATCTGCTAGCAACTGTTCACAGGTTTATCATCCGGAACATTTAATGTCAGTAATTTCTGTTTTGATCAATTAAAATGAGAATGAACAAATCACAAATATTTATACTTATAGCATTTTACAAAATATCCCAAACTTAACAGAAATTGTGTGTGTGTGTGTGTGTGTGTGTGTTTAATAGAATTCGGTATGACGCCAAATCTCATATGATGGTCATCCCTTTTACTCATATTCTGTATTTAAAAAAATCAGTTCAGCAGATCGAAAAATTTGAAAGACTTGTATAGAATGTAAGAAAAAACCTGACCACTCAGTGACTGTAAACAAGTATCCATGCAAAGTGACATCTATAAGGATCTGAATTGATACAGGTGTGATTGTTTTAAAATAACATCCACAGGGCAGGATATTCTCAACAAGTATAACTTAGGTTGTGGTTTTTTAAACAATTGTGCAAATGATACAATACAGCATGAAGATGAAGCCCAGATTGTGGCACTGTATCCAGGCATCTTCTTCAAATGGCATCTATCCATCCACTCATCCTCCCGCTGATTAGGTAAAGTCTGAAAAAAATAAACAATACACCAAGCGCTAAAGCAGACATGTGGTACACTGCTATTGAATTAGCTCCTACATACAGATAATAAAAACTTTCAGTGTGCTGTTCATATATTTGTTTTTTTCACTGTTAGTGCTTGGGTCAGCTGTGTCGCCGTGTGATTAGAGGTGATTAATTTGTGCTGTATGCTTACAGAAATATATATTTAAAATAAATATATATATATAAAATAAATAAAGTTGAAAATAAATCCGATGCTGTTGTGTATTTAATTAAAAATCACAAATCACACACAAAGTTCTGCACATACATTCTGTAATGGACTTAATCTTTAAATAGGACATGAAACGGGTTTACTTATATCTGTTTTGGCAGCTCTAACAGACTAAAGAGTTATTTGGTTATTTATATTATTCAGAATGATGTGCTGCTATGGAAAATGAGAAAAATAATAATAATAACACTTACAGTGTAGGGCTTTAGTTACGGTGTTCAGTTGCACTAGATAAAGAAGATAAACAAACACCATCCATGTTAGATAATTAAGGCACTAACACTTGCAAAACCTTGAGCGAGATTAACACCACATAAATAGTCAAAACAAGTTTAAAAAAAGTTTTGGATTCATACACTGACACAGTGCACGATTTTTTTCAGTTGCACCGGGTGTTTATTACTGTAAAGGGCGTTTATAACTGACAAACACATGTTATAAACAGTTGATATAAAATATAATATATGTCAATATAAAATTGACAACAAGGCTACATTATAAGCCACACATTTTTGCAGACTGATAAAATTAACATTGTTCTTTTTGGGTCTAGCTGTGACAGATAGTTTTCCAGAAAATGAACAGTATGAATGAACAGTAAATCGAAAACACAGAACTCAGTCAAAACAGTGAAGCACAGTGGCGAAAGCAAATGTTTCTCATAATAAAATGCTGGGACTAACACATACCAGGGATCATTGATCAGATTCAATATATCAAAATATTTATATAATAACATTATATTTGTGACCTCACAATGGGGAAATTAGCATTGAACCTTCCTGGCAAACCCTGCGAGAGCCCCCTCTTAAAGATTCATCATTTTGGTCTGCTGGTTTTAAGCATACCGGCCGTGCCCAATGGCTAAAGACAAAGTATGTCTCACAAGAAGTGTTGTGAGGTTGGCTACAAAGAACAACAAAACAGTGTAGCTCCATTTCATTTTAATGTACCAGCAGCAATTACTACTAAGGATCCATTTTAAAGAGGTTTTTTTGTGTGAACTTTACAGCCACTACACAACACAGTGCTTTGCCATTAGCACAGGCCAACACTGGTATCCCTCCATGCACTAGTATTCTTCATTATGAATGAAATACAGAAATACATCACACAGCTAACTGATTCATTTTATAGCACTACTAATCGTGCTTGTTGCATTCCTCATTCCAAATGCAGCACAGTGTGACCAGCAAGTGATGTTGCTTAAAACAGTGTTTTCTCGAAGGGGAGAAACTGGCATGAATTAAACTAGTAATATCTCTTTATCTGTGCTGTAAATGATGTTTTGTAGAGCACATATACCTATTATAACTTGTTTAAAAAAGACATAAAGTGGATACATAAATACATAATCTTTTGTGCACACACAAAAAAATATTTTACAGAGGCACCTTGGTTGTGTTGAGGATAAAACCTGCAAACTTTTTTTATTAGTTCAATGCCATAACCACTTCTGTGGCTCTAATATAAGGTTATAATTAAACTGACTTTCCAATGTAAACAATATTATCTAGAACACAAATCTGTTTGGCTCTTCCCGATAGCATCCTTTGTGGTCAGAATGATTTTGAAAATTGAAGATAAAGAATGATTAGTATTAAATAATCTGCACTTCTTCGAGCATTGCTCAAATCAGAATGAGAGCCAGGCATGCAAAACTTAAAGTTAGGAGAAGATAGTGAAAAGTGAGCTCATCTGCCGGGGGTTCAGTACCTTTTTGAATGAAGCAGAGAAGTCAACAAAGTCTTTTCAGTGATGTCACCAGTCACTGTGACGAGGGGGTGCCGAGGCTCGTGGGAATCGAGTCATTGTATCATAGGCAGGAAGGCTTGAAAGGAACAAGTGAAGGGATAGTCAATGCCAGGCTTTTTCGTATAAAGCTTATATTGAACCACGGGGTGATCCAGAGGACCATGGTAAAAGCTTTCTTGTGCCAAACAGAGAACATCACCAGCCATTAAAACAGAAACTCATTTACCCAGCCTAACAGTATACACTAGAGTTGATGAGATTTTGATGAATTTAGTTTTAGATTTTCCATATTGTTTGACAGAATTATAAATAATGTATGCTGTTAGTTTCTTTCATCCTCTCGGGACATTATGCAGCTTGTGCTGTTTCTGTAGTTAATGTGTTCTTTATGGAGCGAGATATCATCCAACCCTCTGCCAGCTAACCAGCAAATCTGCTTAAATTCAGACTATCAATGCTGGTTTGCAGTGTAAAATCCCACTACTCTACATGGCCAGTTAATAAATATGAATTGCATTATAAAAGATACACATAAGCACATTTTGACAGTCTGTAAAATGCAATAAAAATGTATTTGAGATTTGTTAATTCTCTTGAACTTTTATTTAACTTACTTGACAAAACTAGAAAGTAAATGCATATTTTAATAAATATTTTTTGCCACGGCAGATTGTATTCTGCATTATCCTGGTTTTTATACATGACGACCTTCCTCACAATACAGAGAACCCTCACTATTTATCCAGCGTTGGGAACAGCAATGCAGTGGTTGGCCAATCCCCATGACTGCATGTATTTTTTTTTACAGTTGATGGCTGGTTGTTGGAATTTAAACATCATGTTTGCTTAAGTCACTTAGTGGCTGTATATGGTATCTTTCAACCTGCGGGTACCACGTTGGTGACCCCTGCAATAGAGTGAATAGAGCAATGTTTGAGTAGAAGATTTCATTCAAACTACACAATGCTAGGCTGTGATGTGCTCTGTGTTTCATGTTTCAGAAACCATAAAAGACATGCAATTAGTGATGGAAACTTCGGAACACCCTGTAAAACGGCTCATGCAGGAAACATGCAGTTGGTATAAACATAAAAGAAATAATGAAATAAAAAAAACGGAATAAGCAATAAGTTCATTTATTGTCTGGACCATGCATTATTAATATGAATTTCTATTAACAAGCCCTCCAGCTAGACTACCTTATATTTATAGATTGCTTGTTTATTAATCCATCATGCATTGCATTTCTATGCCTCATTATTCTTTTATTAGTTTTATAAATCCAAACCCATCATGATGGCAGATATGACAAATAGTGTCACAGTACGTTTTAAATTCTGTTAAAATGTACTGCAATAACATTAACAACATTTAATAACATATGTACTGCAATAACATTAACAACATTTAATAACATATGTACTGCAATAACATGCAACGACAAAGAAAGATATATATTTTTTATTTCATTTTCTGTCTAGCCAGTTAATATGTTAATATAAATGGATTTCTGCATTTCAGGCCAGCAACTCATTTCACAATTATTAGATGGGCTAACAATTACCTAAAAAAGTAAATAATCCATTCGGAAATAATTGAGCAACATTTAATTATGTTGCTTTAGAAATGAATAAAAGGGCTTCACATATTTATCCCTCTTCATTGTAGATACCATTAAAGGATTTAAGGACCGTAAAAATGTCAGTATATGAGGAATGCAGGCCTTAGATGAACACCCGCATTCCCTCAGATGGCTCAGATGCATTTAGAACCATCATTCATCAACACCTAATGGGGAATAGTTTATATAAGCAAACCTAAGTGAAGAACTACAAAATTAACTATTATTTATAAATGCCACTTAAAATAATACTGTAAATAAAACAAGGCATCATTTGGTTGTCGTCAATATACTTCAAGCATCAAGTGCTTTTATAATGTACACATTAAAGTTCTGATCGTTTCCCCCAAGCCTAAAATTTCACGAACAATTAAAAAAAAAGAAATAATTTGTCATATCAACCACCCTTAATAAAATCATGCATGCAATCATTAGTACTTTACTAAAGGCCGTGGGGTTTCGGTTCTTTTTACCTTGACATTACAGGGTTTTGGATACCATGTAAATGTTCATTATAATAACCATTATTACCAATTTCCATACTGAAACAAAACATCAAACACAAATTATGAACAAAATAATGAAACAAATGGCATGCTAGTAGAGAACTGGACAAAACAATGTGGCCACAGTATTAGCAGTTGAATGTAATATACTTCTGTTAGGTGAACATTTAAACAGCCCTTCATGTAAAACACAAAAGCTTTTTAAAATAATAAAGAAAATGCAACAAAAACAGACAAACAAGACCCTTCACCGGAGAAACATTCCATGGTAAAAAGCTTAAAAGCATAACAGTTTGTGTACAAAAATGAGTTTCTTAAGCGGTAGAGCAGAAGAAAATTGGAGAATAATCTTACGTTTTCATGGGAATTGTGTCAATGCTAAAAGGATAGACAAGACAAGCAAAAACAAACACATCTTCCAGTTAAATATGAAAATGTACCATAGAGGCTTGTGCGCAATGACATGTCTCCAGTCAAGACACTTGGAAATTTATAAATGTTTCAGTACTGATTCATTTCTGTAAGTGCATATGAATGACAAACAAAAGAATGAAAACAATGACTACATACACTATTTATATTAAAGTGCAAAGAGCCAGACAAAAAGAAATGAAATGGAGAAAAATGGAATCGGCAAAAACTGGTTATCATAATGTAAAGTGCCAAGTCCCTGAGACAGAGGAACTGAGAGAAAGGAAAAGATGGGGAAAAGAGGGAAAAGAGAAAAAGAACAAAAGAAACTGGTTACTAATTTCTGTAATATACAGAAAAGTGAAAGAAAGTGATGAGCCATAACATTTTAACTTCTATGACTAATATTTAACATCCATGACCAAAAGTTTAAGAGAAAGAGTTACTTAAATAGCTTAAAATTATAAAAAAAATGGCTGTATTCAGAAATGTAGGATGGTCACTACCTAGACATTTTACTTCATCCTGTGCATAAGGCTGTCAAATGTTTACGTTATGCTAAATAAATCATATAAAAAAAATTAATGTAATATTAATTGAGTCAGCATCAGGCAAGCCCAGAATTCATATCGGTATGACTCCTCTCCTTTAAAAAATAATAACACTTTATTACTTTACAAAAAAAAATTATGTTTAATCTATAAAAAGTTGTATGAGTGTATTTACTTGCGAGTTCAGGCACGTAAGGGAAGTTTAGACGAGCTCGGTAAAAGCTTATTTTATATCTTGGCACTTTTGCAACCTTGTCCTATTGCTTTGAATTAGTTGTATTAGCATGGTAGTAAAACGTGATGCGATATCTAAATAGTGTTGTTTAAATAGCCGTCTTATAAGGAAAGATTTAACAGCACTCTCACTTGTTTTACAGCTCTCTACTTAGACATCAAGGCAGCTCCCTACATTTTAGAACACAGCCCTTATATTACAACATTTTAGATTTACTGATTTAAGTCGTAAAAGATTCCTAAAGGTTCCTAAAGGTTTAAAACATTTTTAAAACATCATTGAAGCTTAGATTACTTTCTATGACTGAGTTCATTAACATTCTTTTCTGATGATTAAATGTTAATGTACATTTTAGTTATTTGTTGTCAAGTTGTCTAAATCACAATATACTTACTGTAAAATGAAAATCAACAAAATAATAATACTCTAACAGTCCTAAAATTATGAAAAACACTGTAATTCTAGAACAGATTTTTGTGGCCTGCCGATTAAAGAACTGGGTTTGTAATCTGAAAGTTGCCCGTTCAATTCCCGGAGCCTACAGGACACAACTAAAGTGTATTTGAGCAAGGTACCAAAGCCCTAACTGCTCCCCGGGCATAGGGGCTAAGGCCACCCAGTGAGCTGACCACATGTGCTCACTGCTGTCCCCTAGCGTGTGTTCACGATGTGTGTAAATGTGTGTTTCACTGCATGGACTAGGTTAAAATTTCTGTCCATCTCTGAAGAATGGTCATCTAGTTCTGCATTGTTTAGAAAAACATTAGCTGCATTACTATATTTCTAGAAACTGAATGTATTCGTTATTTTAATTTACTTATGGAATCATGTCTTACATAAAACACATGATTTACCACAGTTGACTTTTAGTTAACGTGCCATCATATGTTTTGTTGTGGTTTACTTACTCATCATAGATATCTTCAGTTTCCATCCTGCGATAAAACTTGGCCAGTCTGACAGAAAGAATAATGCTGGGAAGCAGAAACAGAGCTGAGCAGCCCAAACCAAACCAAAACGTGTTCTGAAACAAACCAGAACTAAGTATCAAAACCAAGCACACACCTTCATCCAAATCGACTTATATTTCAGTAACAGTACAAAGCTGTTGATTCTTAAGTGCTTTGCTCTTAAAAATCAATGACTTGTTGTATGACTAGTTATAAATAAAACCACAATGACAAAAATTTATAGATGGTCTGAGTATGCTGAAGAAGAGCGTCAGAATAACCGTTTTATAATCGGATTAAAATAATTAAAAAAAATTAAATTAGAAAATCAAGTCTGCATGGTAAACCAGGATAACAAAAACCAGTGTGTAATAGCCACGGTAGCCTGAGGTAATATGATTGAATGATAATGGGTGGATATATTCTACTCCTGGCCATATATAGCCGGCAAATACATGGCAGTGAATGAGAATGTAAGGCTGTTAAACATCCTTATACTCACATTAAATAATTAGGTTGAGAACAGCTTCCCTGTATTTCAAAATAGTTTCTTTAGCAGTTAAACAGAATCACCCAATTACCCGATTCTGGAGCTAATTATTGTAGAGGGTTGGGGGGGAGGATGTGATGCTTCCTGTTATTTAGAGGTTGGAATTAAGTGCTCAAGTTCATGCCAGTGAGTTCATGTTTATGCTTCATGATCTGTAATTTACTTGACTTTTGTAGACACATTTTATAGTCAGTTTGAAACTAACAAACACATCAACTGAAAACGTGTCATTATTTTTTGAAAACAGTTTCTCAGTCCTATCACCACAATGTCTCAGAAGAGGTCAAAATAGCACCCTGCTAAAATTCCTATTGCTTCTCATCTTACCCTTCTACCCCCACCACACACACACACACACACACACACACACACACACACACACACACACACACACACACACACACACACAC
>JAOTRQ010000001.1:2238098-2250832 GCA_028565875.1 Hoplisoma paleatum | reverse complement strand
ATTTTAGTAGCAAAATAATTGCGATTAATGCGATTAATTGCGATTAATTAATTACAGACCCTGTAATTAACTCGATTTAAATTTTTAATCGAGTCCCACCACTAGTTTTTTTACCTACACCCACTACTAGCAGACATTAACCTTTAATGTGTTACACAAGTAAAACACTTCCAAGTCTGCTAACAGTTTGGCAAAACTCCAAGCAACTGCAGTGGGGCTTGACAACAACCTCATTGATTAATTTTGTTAGAAATGCTTTTTATGGCTAGATGACTAGAAACTGCTGTTCTTGTGGGATGTTTCCAGGCAGCATATCAGTCAAAAGTGTCCCAACTTTTTACTATTAATCATTGTATATCATCTTTGGATGAAAAAGTATATATTATATATCATTTACTCATAGACTAACAACACAATTTCTTTATTAGATTTTTTTTCATGTTAGTCTAAAAAAATAACATATATACACTGTGCCAGCACACTAATGATAATTCTTTAAATACAATGATTCCAATTTTTATCAGCATAGAATTGCTGTTGAAACTTTTATTGAGATGACTAACTTTGCTAGAAATGTTGTAGACTCTGCTGCAAACAATTGTGTCTACTCACACATATAAAGACCAGGCAAAAAGCTCATTTGACCTGCAGGTCAAAAATCTGTGAACAGTTAAGGCTTAAAGATGAGACTCTTTGTTTTCTGAGTCTGAATGAAAAATAAACTTTAGCACATTGGAATTGCTTTCCGAATTCATGCATATATTGGCTGCCTTTGCTGTATTTATGTGCGGGTAGGTTCCTGTCAGATTGCATTTAGTCTTAAAAAAATAGAACCTTCTTCCAATAAACCAACATGCACTTCTGTAATATCCTAGATGCACATAGATTGGAACTCTACCTGTAGAGATCTGCTAACAGAAACAAACAGCTTGAGATTGTAAATACATATCCAACACCAACATCTTACTTTAAGATTCTCAGCTGGATGTGTTTGAATAGATGCAGCAGTAAAGCCCTCTCTTGTGTCAGTACATATTCTGTATACTTCCCAAAAATATCACTCACTGAGCATGTTTGGGATGCTCTTGATTGGCGTATATAACAGTGTGTTCCATTGGCTGCCAATTTTCAGAATTGTACATAGCCATTAAGGAGAATGAGATCCACATTCCACAGGCCACAATATACACCTCATCAACCCTATGGGAAGGAGCTTACAATACAGTAAAAGTAAAATGCAAGTCTGATTATTATTTTAAGGTCTTTTACAATCTACATACCTTCGATTACCTTCGATTTATGACCTTTATTTTGTGAACACATGTCCGTAGCATGGTTTATGAGTAGTTTGGTGATCCATTCTTCAAGCATGTAAGTCTGCATCTAGCTTTTGACCCTATCAACAGAAATTGAAGGGATGCAGAATTTATAACCATGACTTCTAAAGTAAAACAGAAAAGAACAGATGTGTGACAAAAAGAGGTTGTCATGGAAACTGTGCATCCATGTCATCCATGATATGACCTTGTAAGGTTGTTGTCCCTTATAGCAAAGTTAGTAGAGTATTTTATACCTCAAAAATTAGGAGATATTTTACAGTGTTAAATTACATGTGGCAGGTGTTTTATAGCTCATTAACATTAAATATATGCAAATCGTGTTGACTTTAAAATAAATAATTAATTTGCACTATTCAATAATAAATAGAAAATATGGGTCATGATCAGAGGTGGAAAGTAGCAATTTACAATTACTCACACTACTGTAATTGAGTTGTTTTTGTGTACTTTACCCATTTAAACTAGATTGTATATTATACAATCTGGCTTCTATTTAAAGTAACAGTATGATATGAATGTATAAGTTATCAATATGTAATTGATATGTCACCAGTTATTAAGGAATGATGCTAATTTCATATCACTGACTGTAGTAGTCCGGACGGAATATTCTCATTTGAAAAATAACAGCCTGTAAATAATGTTTTCATTCTGTGTTTTGTATCGAAGCCCATTCTCATTCTAAAGTTTTTCCTTATATCTGGTTGATAAGTTATGTCTTCTATTAAAATTCTACTGACCTGCAGAAGTTTCTAGTTTTTGTCGGTATTGTCCTGTATTGTTTTGTTGTTCCTGTTTTTGTCCCACTGTTGTCCTACTTGTGTTATCTTCCTCTGTGTTTACCCAGTGGCTTTAGACTCTAGCATTGTGCACCTGAAAGCTATGTCACCAAAATCCGAGATTTGCTACTCGTCTCTACATGGCTTCTTCACTCTCTACCGGCCGCTCCCATTAAGGTCCTCGTTCCTAGGCTCTCCAGGTTCACCCAGAGTTCACCCAGAGTCTGATCATCACCAGAGTATATTTACCTGCTGAACTTGAGATATATTCCCTTGCTGGCTGAGCAAAGGGAGTCTAGAGACAGAGCCCATTGTTGAGGGTTACCGTAGAGCAGCGGCCTGCAATATTTCTTGAACCACGAACCAGTTTAATGACAATATTTTCATGCTGTATCACTATTTAGCAAGAATGTATAATGTTGTGTTTCTTTATTTAATTTAAATTTAATTTCGTTTGGCAAGGCACTTACAACCTAATTAATACATCTTTATAAACCCGTTTACAAAAGTGGAGCCTAATAATAAAATGTAATTGATTTTATTGATCAACTTAACAAAGGAACACTAACAGCGTAGTTTTATTTGTTCTAATGAGCTAACATTTGATGAAAGTATTGTTTGCCTGAAATATTATTGCTTTTCTTGCTAGTTTTACATGATCTGTTGGTGTTCTTGTTTTTTGTCATGTACTAAAGAAATTGCCTGTGTGTGTATTTGTGTGCACGTGTGGTTAGGGGTGCTTCGCTGCTGATGCTGTGTGTAACAGCACACCAATCACACTCAGAAACATGAGGAAAGAGACTGCTGCATAAAAAATACTGCTACGCTAAAACATACACGTATACACAGACCTACTCGACTACTGCAGTGTGTAGCTCATGACAAAACACGCATTTCTTAGGCTGCTTTGGTGGAGGTGTGCAAGGCACATATTAAGTGTAAATGAATCAATCATAAATCCATCCCTGCAGAATCACGGTAGGGTGGATGGTATCTTCCAGTATTGCCTAGACCTTCCCTACCTAGGGTACTCTATCTTTATTATTTCTATGTTTAACAAGTATTGTATTTACAGAATTACTCAACTGTAATAAAAAAGATTTGCTGATCATATGTCTCAAACAAGGCTTTTATTATCCATATGAGGTATGTTTAAGATAAAAAAAATCCCTGGACCAGCTAGTAGTTTGTTGAATGTTAGGAATTAAAGTTATTGAAACAGTTAACAGTAGGGATAACCTTGATTTACACAAAGCATCATACTAATTTCTTTTTTTATTATTCCAGTTTTAAAGCATCCTTACTGTTGTTGCACAGAGCTGTTAAATAATAAAAGACACCACATGGAACATTTCCTGCAGGACAGCTGGATGAATGTTTGACATTCAGCATGAATCTCTGATGGTTAGCCATGTGGAGAAAATATTCATACAGAATTCATCAGGCTGTTAAATCAAATCTAACATGGGGACAAGCTCTGTCACTGGATGTACCACACCCATGTTTTATTAAATACAAAAGCAAATAGGAGAATAAAACTACATGACACAGTAAATGTGTTGAGTTTGGGTGTTGACTGTGAATGATGTTTAACCTTCATACTGAAAACATTTCATACTTTATGAAGTAGTTTATAAAAAAGTTGAATTCACTCTCAAATAATGACTGTAAACTAATGAAGTAATAATTAAACAATTGAAGTGAAGTATAACTTAAGACATATATAAAAATATAATAAAATAATAAAATAAATATAAAAATATATTCAATTTTTATCACTTGTATTGTTCATACAGAAAATACCCTTACCACTCAGACACTGCCTCTATGTGACAGTGCTATTCACTAAGCCAGTGTCACCCATATATATGTATATATATTGCACTGGTTTATACATTCTAGTGGCTTAGATGGTGCCCATCTTACCTGACCAATGGAAACATCAGGTTTCAAACTGAGGCGTTCAGAATCTCGATGCTGATCTGCTAGTGGAAAATCACACTGCACTATGCAGGCTGAAAATTGTATTACCTTTAACAATACAATACAGGTTTAATGGCCTTGCTCAAAGGCCCAACAACAGCAACCAGTTAGTGGTAGGCATTCTATTTTTTAATCAAGTACCTTAACCACTCAGCTACAACTGCCTTATAGAAAAACTAAATCTTTATTTAAAACGTGTCTCATTTTTATAACAAAAAAATAACCCAACAACAACTTGAAGATACTAATACTTGCATGGAAAATTTCTTTCTCTTCCAAAACGAGTCTTATTTTCCTCTACTAACTTCTGCTGAATGAGGCCTTGCTTGTCCTACTTAAATAGTCATAAAGCTCCTGGCAAAGCATATTTTTACATACTAATATAAGCTCCTGCACAAATGCTACATTTACAACTACACTGAGCAGCAAAATAGTATGACTAATGGCAGATAAATAACAAAGATCTTTGGTATTGCAATACCTCCTGACATGGTGGAAGCACAGACCACATCAGATTAATGCAATGTTTCCTGACAAAGAGACACACACATGGAGCAAATGTCAGACAGCGAAAAAGAGAGACAATTCTTTTTAATCTTTAAAAGATCTGCTTATATGGTTACAAATCTAATACAGTACAGAATTTCTGCACAAACTGTTGCGCATTGAGTCTCCCATGGTGGTGGTGGAGTTATGGTATGGGCAGGCAGATGTTATGGACATTGTCATTGTCAACATAGTCACATTTTGGGATGGCACATTGAATGCACGGAGATCATACCATGATGAGATCCAGAGGCTCATGATTGTGCCATTCATCCATGACCATAACCTCATGTTGCAGCATGATAACCGGATATATATGTGACTGGATATACGACATATATTGACAATACATTTCAGTTCCTGCAATTATCCAGCAATTTTGCACAGTCATTATAGAGGAGTGGAGCAACATTACACAGAATACAATCAATAACCTGGTCAACTCTATTCAAAGGAGTTGTGTTGCACTGCAAGAGGCAAATGGTGGCACAACAAATACTGTTTTTGAAACCACCATTTAATTATGGCCAGCCCAAAGTACATATGTGCAACAATCATTGTCTAATCAGCATGTTGATATGCTACACTAACTAATGCTAACAACCACGGTTTTCACCCACTTTTGAACATTATTTGAGAAAAAAATGTTTGGTGTAAATATCAAAGGGCTTCGATCTTAGAGTTCAGCTCATGAAAAATGCATGCAAAAACAGAAGTGTAGCCTTTATATATTTTTTAGTATACATAATTAGAAACTGGCTGTAGGTGGAATCATTCGGCATTTGAACCAAAAGATGAGATGATGCCTGTGTACATGTTTTGTACATACAGACACAATAAGACAGAAAAAAATCTATTGTATCCCAAATTGTATGTATTTTAAACCATTTCTAGTCCAAGTTTGAATTGTACTAGTATAAGTGAATCAGTGCAGCAGCGCTGTTTGGACTTTTAAACTGAAACAACTGTCAGTGGTGTGATCAGAATCTGTATGTCAGTACTAATAAAATATTATAGGAAGATAACACTGGAAGTTAGACTTGAGTAAACTCCCAGATGCCTTCTTCTGCTGAGATTTCTGTTAATGCAACCCAAGAACTGTTTAAAGAACATAAAATTGTAATTGCATTCCCTCAATGTTTATAAGTATTTTAAGTTTAATCAATAATATATTGAGAATAGTAAAAAAAAATAAAGAAATAAAAATTACATTCTTACTCTTGGGGACCCTGCTGCGGTTTTTATACTCTTTACACCCACCAAGAAGAAGTTGATTATGCAAAACTGAAAAATGAATGTTTACACTAATGTTTGTATAAGGCACCTGGGGGGGGCAGATGTATAATTTGGTAACGACCCATGCGAATAATAGAAAATCACTCAACTCAGGAAATAGCTGTGGACCCTCAGGAGTCACTATAAGAAGGCAAGATAAGTTAGCTCTAACAGAGGTTTAGTGCGAGCAAGATTAACTGCGCTTTTTCATTGCCAAACCATTGGGTTCACCAAGAAGTTGTTGGGGGAAAAATGCAGTGATCAACACGAATGTTCCAAGAAGGATATCGACAGCTACTGCAGTAACAACTACAGTGATGGCATGAGAGAAGAGCAATACATTAGTCACTGCACTGTGCTCATATGTCCACCTGAACCCAGCACCTTGTTTAACATTGTCAAACCCACTTAAAGAAGATCTGTGGTGGGCTGAAGTGAGCTGTAGAGGATTTGCAGGTCAGTCTCTACTTCGGCTCGTGAGATATGCGGACAACATTGGAAAAGAGTTATCATGAAGGTCATTATGGAAGCTGTTGAAAAGGATTCAAGGGCAAGGCTCTGATTTAAGAGCCGAAACCACTAGAGCCCCAGTTACATAACTGAGGATGTGTCTAGGTTGCACCACAAGTTGTAATAAAGTACATGTTGTATTTCTGGAAGTATTGCCACAGCTATACAATAGGGTGTCTCATTCAATTTAAGTGATGGAGGCAACTGTGTACAAATGCAACTGCAGAGATGTTTTTGCCCATTTATACACAAAAAATGGAAACCAAAATGCGGGGGATTTTACCCTTCAAGTCCAATGATTTTGTACTGTATTTTTGTACAAAGTGTGATAGCTTACAAAACAAATTAATACCATTGGAAGTGCTGGGAGCAGTATTAAGTTTACAGTCCAAAATTGTCAACAAAGTCACAGAGAAGTCAATGGAAGAGCATTTAACAATGGTGGTATTTGAAGACGACTTGCTTATGCATATAAAATGCATCCAACCCAAGTCAAACACACTATAGTATAAACGGTGTCCTCAGATATGATGTATAAAAAGAGGATATATTGAGCTTTAAACTCTTTTAACAACTTCATGATATGCAGGAAATGCCCAGGCAATGCAGGGGCAAGAAGTTACTGATTGTATAAATGCAAATTAAAACTTTGGTTGTAAGTAGATGTCTGACTACTATACTTGAGCACTATGAAATGCATTAGTAGTTATGTTTTCTTATGAGGAGAGAGGCATGCAGATTTTAAAGTAAATAAAATTAAAGAAGCCTGTGTATGCCTACTGACCTCAAAAATGAGGTATGGACAGATGCAGTTACATTAAAAACCAGACAAAAGGTGTGACAGCAGTTAATGGCTTTCTAATTCAAACTATGCTGTTTGTTTTGTAATGTTTAAGATGCTGGCAACCATAACTTTGTTCAATGAACTTCAGAGAAATGTTTTTTACACCAGCCTATTCTATTTTCATTATTACACATTCGAAGATGCATGGATATAAAATATAGGGAGATAAAAGGGACTTAAATAAATGAAGATAAAGGTTAAAACTACACTTGATTTATATGTGTGAAAGACAATAAAATGGACAACAAATGTTTTATAAGCTTTATTTAGCTGGAAAATGCCAAGCATAATATCTACATAAAGGACAAGCACACAGTCAACATACATGAAGCTAAATGGAGTTAAGAAATGTGACATTCGGAATGTCTGTGTAACAAAAACCCCCAAAGCAAAACAATAAATTATTGTCTATAAAAGACTGATAATGATGTAGCTAACCTGCATCACAATAAACACACCTTCCTGTTATATACAGAAAATGAACTAGTCAATTAATGGAATTTGTATAGAGGATAAAAAGCAGGTCTTGTATTTAGGGATCACCACTGTATGTGTGTGTGTGTGTGTGTGTGTGTGTGTGTGTGTGTGTGTGTGTGTGTGTGTGTGAGTGAGTGAGTGATCTAAATGTTATTACCTTCTACTTTGCCTATTAGGGATATTCACTCACTTTTATACTGTCCAGCATAAATCAGTGAAACAAGAACTAATTATAATAAAAAAATGTATATACATATATAGTCAATTTGAAAAACTTTGCCACTTATCCTCTATACGTTTGTAAGTTTATGAGATTACAATAAATCATGGTGTTTGCTTAATCACAGGTTAATTAAATGATAATAAGATAATTACCTTCATTCAAACTGATGAAAAATAAATCAAACAGTAATTTAAAATGTAATAAACACTCAAGCCAAGTAATGTCTTCTGGTTAAACATCAATGAGAATGCATAGACTTTTGCCATCACAGAGAAAATCCAAAACCATGTGCACATCTTTGTGCTTTCTGTTGACTACGATAAAAAAGCCAAGCCATGCTTAAAACCCCACACCGCAACTATTCATTTTTCTTTTAAATTAAAGCTACAATACATACTTTTTTATTTAATTTAATAAGCAAACTCATAAGTTTACTAGTTGTAAAGATCGGATTATTGTCAGGCAGCAAATTATCTCACACAAGTAGAATAATAATAGTAATAATAAATATAATAATAATAATAATAAATACTTGAAAAATAAGTACAAAGATGTGATTAATTATTATCATTATTATTACTATTATGTTATTATTGGTAAGAAATTCACCATTGTATTGTGTTGTATATTGAGTTGCAGTCAATGTTAGCCCACTTCACCTTTTTATGGGTCTGTTTATTGGTGAAAACTCCAGCATTCACCTGTCAAGGTTTTCATTATCAAAATTTTAAATGATAGCCACGATTATATGATTATATGATCCAACATATGAGTGTAAGTCAGTTAGAGTTCTGGTTGATACAGAAAAAGCTTTATTTAGTAGTGTACAATGCCATTTCATAAATAATAGATTCATTTTAATGTACGCCCATCATACTGTCTGTTTTTTGGAATCACCTACTCTAGGTGCTCTGGTTTCTTCCCACAGTGTTTGTGTGTGTGTGCTTGCTTTGTGATGGACTCCCGATCTATTACCTGTGATGTAAATACAACCTACCTAGGGTATTTCCTACTTTATTTCCAGTGAATTACACCTACTGCACCTCTGACCAATATCAAGCAGTTGGAAAAATGTATTTTTAACCGAAATGTAACAGGACAAACTTCAAATATTACATGTGATCATGTCACAGTTGTCCTGTCATCTACAGAGTAGTGACAAAAGACAGATCACTGTTCTTGAGCTGCTTCGTGTGCAGGTGATAGTTATCATGTCCTTTAGGTTTCACATGTTTAGAGAATCTTAAAGCAGTCCTATACAAGTGGACCTCAAGTGAGCCCTGACATTGAGTACTGTCAACCATTGTTACATTCAGAAAGGTGTGAGATATTACTTATAGACCCAGTGACCGCAGACTGGCTAATTACTTTCTCTGAGGTGTTTTTTTTATTATACCCAATGTATACCATATTCTTCACAGTTTACCCAATCATGACATTTGATGAAAGTGAATAAATATTCATTCACAGAGCCCAAAAGTCACATACGACAGGTTAGAAGTGTAGATCTCAATATATATACATATTGTGATGTAGAACGCTCACACTAAATCACATCAGACAAAATAACACAATTTTATTAGAACCCATCTTCAGCTTTTTATTCAACTCTATAGCTTGAAAGTATTTATTTAATCACTTTGAACTTTTATTTACATTATTTATAAATATATTTTAATGTAAATAAAGTTTGCCTGTTTTGTTCAGGCATTGATAGCTGCACGTTCTTCAGTGTGTCCCCCTATAATGTCAAACTGGTAATTGAAGCCGTCATGCTGATTTTATAATAGACATTTCAGGCTTGACTTAAAAACTCACAGCAAGTGGCTGTTTTAATGAGATAAAAAGAAAAAGGCTGGCAGTTTGATTTTCAAATAAAGAAGAAATTATTTTTGTCACAGAGAAGCTTACTTTTTATGTCTAAATTGTTGTGATGGATTTTTCAAGGCACATGAAATATATCTGGTGCCCAAACAAGCACATGAATGTCATTCCAGACAAGAAAGGGGCTGTAAATTAAATAATTATCACACCTGAAAAAGTTTTATTTAAAAATTAATGTTAGTTTTAAGTGATTTATCCTAAATAGTTATAATTTAATCGATTTCTACAGTTTAAGTATTTTGTGTTTCCAAACAGAATGCTGTTGCACTAAATTAATTAATAGTGCCTAACAGAGAAGGGTCTAAGAGCTATTTCTTCTAGCCAGTGCATACAAAAACAAGCATACCCAACTCTACTCTATTCAGAGATTTACAGCAGTCAATTTGGTGTCTTAAGATTTCTATGAGACCAAATTCAGTGCAATTGTGGTTGTTGGTTGTGCCACATCCTAACACTAAGCTTCTCCGATCCACACCACAATGTTCCCCAGGGGTACATCAGTGATTTCGCAGTTGAGCTTGTCCAACCACCCATCCAGTATGAATAGGGAACTCTGGGAAGGGGTCATGAGGTACTGTCCAAACAAGCCACTTGCTGTCATGATGCGGTTCTTTTGGTTCCAGCGCCATTGAGATGTTGGAACAGGCTGTTTCAGGCTTTTAATCATTTTAACACTACCAGTGCTGAGCTCAACATACAAGGCATCAGTCTGCTGACCAGAGCTTCCAAACACATTGTACTGGTGGATCTCAGTAAACGAGGGCATAAAAGCCAGGTCAGACAAGTGCAGGTTGGTGTGAATGTCGAAAGGCTTGCTGATCCCACCGCGTACTGATATAGACTGTAAACGCAGCATGCCACCCCGGTCATCTACAGTCACTAGGTGGTGGCCGTCAGGGGAGACGTAAGGAGTACCACTGACATCGTAGTTAGGACCCATGACACTGTCTGTTACACTGTCAACAATGAGTTGAGTGTGAACAGCACCAGTTGAATCTGGGTGACAGTTGACAAAGTAATAGCCTCCCAGGTGGGTGTAGGCCAGGGATTGTGGAATGCAGTCGTACTCATGTAGGCTGATGTTCTTCACATAAGTTGTGGTCTCCAGGTCAATCTTGTGCATGGCTGGCTCATTTTTATGGAGGATCATTCCAAACCTAAAGCACAGATGAAAAATTAGGAAGTAAGGAAAAGTGCATATGCTTGTACATTACACTGGTATTACGATTACAAACATTGGATTTATATTGTAGTAGTATTTTGCAACTATTTTGTCTATATGACTAATGAGTTCTGTAATTCATCATACAGTCCAATAAACCAAGAAAGTCAGAGCCTGACCATGCTGGACCTGTTCAATAGAGAGTTTTCCCTCTATGTGACTATAACAATCGCTATTCCACTGCAAGGCTTTTCAATACATATTGTCTAAGAATTTGCTTCATTTCAATGAAAAAAGCATTTTGAGCCCAGACAGTGATGTAGTATCTCAAGCCTGACTTACAGTTGACAGTCCAATTATCACAGGGATGTTTAGTGGGACTGATGACAGGGCTCTGTTCAGACCACTGACTTTTTCTTCAAATCAATCTGTCCAACCACGTCTTTATGGTCATTGGTTTTTGCACAGGGGCACAGATATTACAAATCATATTATTCATATGATTTATATAAAATGCCTGAGGTGTGCTCACATATTTTCGGCCATTAAAATGAATTTATTTAAAAAATATATATTATTTAATGCATTGTATTATTCATTCTGTAGTAATTTTATACAAAAGTTTTTTCAAAAGTTTTTTTGCAGGACACAGTGGCTCAGCGGGTTGCACTGTTTACAGTGTAAACAGTGGGTAGCCTGGTGGGTAGAGCATTGGGCTGGGAACCCAAAGGCTGGGGGTTCAAGTCCAGGCTCTGCTACACTCCGCTACACTGTTGGGTCCTTGAGCAAGACCCTTAACCCTGTCTGCTCCAGGGCACCGTACGTTGGCTGACCCTGCGCTCTAACCCCAACTTCCAAACCAGTTGGGATATGCGAAGAGAAACATTTCATTGTACTGCACATCTGTATATGTGTAATGACAAATAATTTTGAATTTATCCAATAGCAGATTCGACCAAAACAACTTTTTGTTCTTAACCCGATTCCAGTCATATATTTTCAATTTAATTAAATTTAGTTAATATTTACTTTCGTATCTGGGAGACAAGGGTGTAAAATCAACAAAGGATGTTGGACAAAAGTTAGTAGTGACACTAGTATATAAATAAACACTAGTATAATAAATAGTACTAACACTAACATGTAGAAGTGTATTTTATTTACCAAGGAGGAATTAATGAATTATTGGTGACAGAATGAAAGCCAATAACTAACATAACTAGTGTAAAACTGGTGTATCAGTATTTTTATATGAAAACAACAATGGATGTCCAGTACAGAGCCTGTTCCACTTTTGTTCACTGTGTACACTTTAAAGTCATGTTACGGTTTGAACAAGACACTGTGCTGAGTTTAAAAAATAATATAGAACAATTGTGGTAAGGTAAAGATTATTCAGGATACTACCATTTATCTAATAATAATTTCAATAGGATTATGTGTTTTACAAAAGCTAAACGTTTAAACCTTAATAAAGGCAGGTGTAGTTCAGGTTCTGGACTGGTAACACAAAGGTTGCAGGTTCAAGCCAGGTTGCCACCGTTGGGTCCTTTAGGAAAGGTCTATAACCATTAATTATTAACACTGTATGCAGTAACTGGATAAAGTCCCGGGTTCGATCCCCGGGTCAGGCAGGGGACTTTCTGTGCAGAGTTTGCATGTTCTCCCCGTGTCAGCGTGGGTTTCCTCCGGGTACTCCGGTTTCCTCCCA
>JAOTRQ010000001.1:2163276-2173351 GCA_028565875.1 Hoplisoma paleatum | reverse complement strand
TCCTGCATTTTGTAAAGTTGCTTTGAGACAATATCTATTGGAAAAAGCGCTATATAAATAAAGTTGACTTGACTTGAAATTTACTTTAAAAGATTAAATTACATTTTAACAATTATTATGCAACTTGGATTTAACTGTCAAGTGGTAAATAATTTCATTCATAAAGATTTAAAAAACATTTCATGTAAACTCCAGTATGGTATTGTGTCTTACGGCTTTTTGGATTACTGAAATGAATATTGTATGCCAGGTAAGCCCAGTCACAGGAAAACTACTTTAAGGTAAACATTATTTAAGGTGGCGTTCTGGTCTAGCAAGAAATCCCAGGCAATCTGTTGCTTTCTGTTGAGTTTGGATGATCTCCCTGTGTGTCACCCTTAAAATGATTAAATGGAGATTAAACTCAATGATGGATGGATTAATGGATAGCCAAAGGGTTCAAGAAATATGGAAGAATATGTTTGAAGGAATGAAAACAGATATCTCATGTGGAATATCTTTAGCATGATCATTCTGTGAAGAGATTTGGGGCTGTTTCAGAGCACACGTTCATGCACATAAAGGCGTAACGGGGAAGCTATCGGACACAAAAATTCGTTGGAGTTTCGCAAGACTTAAGATGTAGTCTAAATTACTGATAAGTACCATGCAACCCTGGATGGTCCAGATGGATAAAACATTAGGTGGTCCGAACAAAACTGTGCCCTAAGTCTATATAGTTTCTGTTTGACTACTGCCTTTTTAATGCCTTGTAATGCATCATCTCATGCCACAATGAACACCAGTCACTTGATGTAACTGGCACAAAAGGACAGAAACATCGTATGACCACCATCCACCCTGACCTAATGCTTATTGAGAACCTTAGTAGCATTCTCAAGCAACAGATAAGGGTGGATGGAAGTTCAAATCAAACCAGCAAATCTGACCCCTTCAAATGGACAGTGTGACCTACTGGGTAGAGATTTGGGCTATGACCCAAATGATTTAGGGTTTAAATCCAGGCTCTGATACACAGCCACTGTTGGGTACTTTGAGCATTTAGAGCAAAACTCTTAACCCTGCTTGATCCAGGGATGTGGTACAATCGCTGACCCCCAACTTCCAAACAAATTTGGTTATGCAAAGAAAGAATTGCATTGTACTATACACCTGCATATGTTTAAAAATAATCATTCGTTCAATTTATAGACATTAAAACAAATGCTCCAAAAATTCACCAATTCAATGAATGTAAAAATTACCAAGGCGTTTTCAAGAAAGAGGTCTTGGATTTAGTAAATATGGTCTCTTAATGCTGCAAACTTCCCAACCTATATGTTTGGGTTTGGAACGGTGCAGTTTGTTTATTTGAAACGTGATACAGATGCTGTAAAACTAAATCTGAATTTAAAGTACCGGTAACTGCTTGCTCTACTGCCACCAAGCGGCTATTAGTGGAAACTGCATCAAACTTCACATGATCAGTATTTAACAACCGCTTAAACGTTTATTTTATGATTTTATTTTGATGTTTTAAACTTATTAGATTATTGATGAAAACTGGTTACTGAGTACATAAAATTAATCACTTCACACTGTTATATTGAACAGTCAGGGGGTGATTAATGAAGTACATACAAACACAAAAATTACAAACGCAACACATACATGAACAAAAACACAAACCCAAATCTTTTTTGTTGCGAGGTGACCGACAAACGGCATTTAGCCACCCTAATTTCAGTTAAACAATTAAATACAAATATGCTAGAATTGTTAACATCTTTTGCAAGAACTTAGAAAATACATTTATCTTTAAGACAAGCGAGATTCACAGAAGATGAAAACAGGATAGTCACTTGGGCACAAACAGAGCCCAAGTGTTAAAGTTAAAACTTTAAACAAAAATAATAATACAGCAGAAACCAAGCTGTGAATACATTTTATTGGAAAAAAATTAACATGTTTGAGTTAGTGATTAAGACTACTGCTAGGAAGGTTACTGGGTCAAGTACCATCTAGGTCAAGTACATTACTGAGAAGCCTCAAATCACTAGCTGTGCCATCTAAAGCAGTAACAAATGCAACCAGAAGTTTAGGAAATCAAACAGTTAATCTTTCACATTATTCGTGTATATGCAGTGTCGTTAAACAAAAAAGTAATATAGCGAAAACAAATCTGCGAATACATTTTATTGGAAAAAAATCTACAAACAACAGATTTAACCAATGATCATCTACACATCTATGCACACAAATTTGCTTTACATAAAGAGTATTCACACTCCTTTTCATTTCAAAAATCATGTAAAAGAATACAGATTACAAGTCACAAATAAATTAAAGATGGGTATAAACAGTACTAGACTTAAGTGGGACTGATGCAGTCATCTTAATATGAGCTCTCTTAGAGAGAAAAGATCAGACAACTCCAATGCATTTTATAAGCCGCTTTTCCTAATTGGATCGAAAAACTGATGTTGGATGGCCTCATCCAGAGTGACACGATTCGTCACATCATAGTCCAGCATCTTTTGGATAAGGTCAAATAGATCCTCGTGGTCACGAGTATTAGATGAGATGTAGCTCTGTTCGGAAAATCGTGGATAGTGCAATTAAAGAAATGCACACATGCGAGTTACAAGGCAAAATACAAGGCATTAAAAACACACATTGGCAAATTGGTGGATGATAAAATATTACGTAATTAAATTCACCTATATATAGTAATGCTCATTTCTGTATAACGCAGAATGTAAACATTGTACTTACACAGTATTTAATATTTTACAGTATTTATAATTTCATTCAAGTGAACCTATATAAAATATAAATCAGACTAAAAACAACTTACTTTTAGAGGTTTGCAGTGTTTTCGAACGTATCGTCCTCCTGAGGTGTGCATGTCCCAGTCTAGTTTATCATGATGTACGTATCGCCGTTTTCTGTGGTACAAAAGCAACAGATGTAAGCAAGTTTCTGTGCTAAATACAAGTCAAAAGTAAAAGACAAATAAATAAACATAAACAAAAATAAACACACTTGCCTTGTTTTCTGTAGCATGTGGGTCGGGATGGGACCGAGTACTCGTTCCATCATGGCCAGATGTTCTTTACTATCATGGGTCTGAAAAGAGCACCATTTTAACTCAAATGTTTTAAAACTAACCACACATATAAATGAGACTACATTACTTGGACACTTTTTATCTACTTTTTATAAATGCTTACTTGGAATAGAGTTGAGCCGAGGTAATACTCAATAAGAATACAACCCACACTCCATACATCACAGGAATGATCCCAACCAAGCTCTGTTCGCAAACAGACAAAACTGAGGTCAGGGCCCATAAAAAACTGTAAAACTGATCACAAAACAAATTCAAATATTCTTACCTAAAATGACTTCAGGTGCTCTGTAATGGCGTGTGGAAACCACAGTGGTGTGATGCTCATGATCGTATGTCGCATTCCCAAAATCAACCACTTTCACATCTGGATTCTTCACGGTTCTTTCATCACGCCTCTATAACAAATCACAAAAACTGTTAATTCTAAATTCTTGATATTTTTAACTAAAGAAATAAAAAACATTCTGAACAAACCATTTTTGAATTGTATTTGAGATTATAGTCTGAATCAATGAACAGGATGTTCTCAGGCTTCAGGTCAGTGTGTGTCAGCTTGTTCTGATGCAGGACTTTAAAGAAAAAGATACAATTAAAATAATTTAAAATAATAATTAAAAACTAATTAATCTAATGAAGTGACAAATGAAGTACTCACATTTGACAGCGTTGATAATCTGATAAGCCATGTGCCTGATCTGGTCAACTGGGAAAGGCTGGAAGTTGTTTTCTTTGAGAAAGTCAAATGTGCTCAAGCCAAGCAGTTCAAATGAAATACAAATATGCCCATGGTGATCAAACCAGTCAAGCATATGCACACAGGAACTGTGAATATAAAACACAAATTACAAAAAAGGTTTGTTATTAAATATAAAATCGCAGTAAAATAAATATGATTCCGGTAGTTAACACTACAAGTGATTCAGCTCAAACTTATTTTACTTCATCAAGTACTTACTGTCTTGAAAAGCATTAATTGCTTCACAAATTCTAATTGAATGCAACAGGAAAAAATATGAACTCACTATTTCCTATCAGGATCAAGAGTGTTCAAATGTTCAAGGACCTCAACCTCAGACATGGCTGCATCTCGATAGCGATCAATATTTTTAATGATCTTTAGTGCAACGCGAGAACCTCGACTGTAACAGCAAAATACAAAATAAAAAGTTAGATAATGACTTTTAATAGGAGCTAGTAAAAGGAATCAGATAATTAAAACACTTACTTTTTATGATCAATGCATTCAACAACTTTACCAAAAGCTCCCTCTCCTAGCGTGCACATAATCTCATCTAGGGTGTAAAAAAAATCAGTTAGAGGAAAGAAACATCCACAGATGACCAGCAAAAAGATATAACTAAACTAACATGTCTAAATTTAATAAATAATAAAATAAAAAAGTAAAGTATGCAATTAGTCAATAAATATGGCATAAAATGCTAAACAAATAAATGAAATTACACTGGCAGTCTAGAACATTTCCCTTGGCAGAGCTGAACTAATCATGTCCCAAAGTAATAACCTAAACACTAATTCATTTAACTGAGACAAAGATGCAATATACAGAAGGTAAACAAAAAAAGTATATATTCTATACATCTCGCCCTGAGTATGTCTCCACTGTGATAGATCAGGTGCCCCTCCTCATCATCCTCAACACTTCTGGATCTTTTCCTTCGATGGCTCCTCTGAAGATTCGGACCATCAGCATCACCATCATCAATAATCCGTGAGAATTGGAGGGGGACCAGAACACAGCATTCATTCATTCAGCGAGGGAAGAACGGGGACGCGATTCAGCCCATTCAGATAGCGCAGCACCCAGGCCCGGCCACAGGGAACAGCCAACGCAAATTCAGCCCGCAACAGAGATACACACGGGGGCCACCACATAGTGTGCGTTACAGAAGAAAAACAATGGCAACACATTTTCAGACAAGATACTTTTTTTTTCAAGTAGACATTGACATAATACAAAAATAGACTATTTAAAGCAAGTCTGATATGCCCCACCCCCAGAAATTTCTTGAATCGCTGCTTTTCTGAAATAGTTTTTTAAACCATATGATATTCTTTAACCATTAAACTAATCAATTAAATACATTTATAGTATTCTTCACAATTACTAAGGTGTAATAAGGAAGCTAGATGCAGTTCATACCGAGTGAGGACGCCGATGGCGTGAGCGACTACGTCTTCGCTCATGCCGGCTGCTGTGGCCACTGATCCCTGATGATTTACTGTAGTGGTGCCAGTCCCGATCACGAGTTCGTCTATAAATACGATGCTTTTCCCGGTCCCTGGATGCACTCGCACAGATCTCCTCATCATGCCCCATTGTCACAACTTTCGTCACTAGCTTTTCGTTTAGACTTCGGTTCTCCAAGTAATGACTAAAACAAAAAGGTAGTTTAAAAACTTCTTAATCAACATTACACATACAATAAACACCAAAATGTAAACAATAGGGAAAACACCAAATCTTAGAAGATATGTAATTTATTAGTAGGGTGGATAAAACGACTAAATGTAATAAGCAAGACTAAACGTAATAAGCAAAATATTTTGTGACAGAGCCTGTGACACCATACAAAGACTCAATATAATACTTCAATAAACATATTACAAATCAGAGTAAATCTTTACAATGTTTGATGTCATATTTCAAAATAATTAAAAAAAGTACATTACAAAAACTTCTGTAGTTCAGCCAGATGTATGAGAATAAAGTTTACCCATCAGTGCTTCTCCTGTGATTGTGAAACTTTCGGTGTTTGTTTTCCCGTTCACTGCTGTGTGACTCTCGTCTATAGCGCTTTCGTGTAGGTCTTCTTACTTCACAGCTGTAATCTCTACCAGCTGGAGAGCGACTAATGCTTAACCGCTGCCTCATCTGGAAAGACAATAAAAGACATTCAAATTAAATTAAAACATTTAATTTGTCACGCTTTAGTGTCAATTAGGACGCCTTTTACACTATTCCGTTTTTTCATACGTATTTAACTGCTTTACTGGTGCAACCGGCGATAGCGGCCACAGGGTGGCAGCACATAGGGAAAAAAAATTACACTTCGGCAACATTTCAAGACAAAAAACTATAAATGTAGTTTTTTGAAAAAGATTTATCAGTACACAAATTTATATCAAGCTCGCTCATAAGCAATTTTGTATTCTTAATTTACCTCACATGCATATTTACTTTTTTTTTTCTTTTTTTGGGGGGGGGGGGCACAATTACATGAGGAAAACATGCAAACGCCATATAGATCCACAAGGCACCGGATCGCCTTGCTTGGGAACCAAACCCAAGATTAATTGCTGGGGAGTGACCGTGACAATCACTGTGATTCCCAATAAAATTATTAGATAAAACCTAACACATTTTTTGTGAACAATGGCTGCGTCACAATGACATGCGTCAAAATCAAGCGCAAAGGTTTATACGTGATAAAATTACACGCTATATATAATATACACGTGTGTGCGTGTATATATATATATATATATATATATATATATACATAAATAAGTGTCATCGCACATATAACAGATAACACTCGCGTCTAACACTCACTTTGCTTCTCGCTAGCTAGCTGTGTCAAACCAGCCTGCGTCAGCAAAGCCAAGACCCACAAAGTAATAAACACAATTGTTTCGAGTATTATTTACAACTACATAAGCATTCTTACCGTGTCAGAGTTTGTCTTCGATTGTAATATCGTCGAATAAACAATTCCTCTAACAAAAATACAAAACTTTATTACCGAGTGAAAATGTCCGTCTTTGTTCTTCCAAGCCTTGTTCAAAATGGCTACTACGTCTTCTAGAACCTTCGACGCAGAAGGAAAAACTGTGAGCTCGTGCATTCCAACCCCGCCTTCCCTAATACACGATTGGTTAGTTTTCTCTGTAATCTGTGTAATGATTGGCTGGCATATTGAGACGTCCTGTCAGTGAAAGACAGTCAAACCCTTGTTTACGGTTTAACGCTGTAAAATATCCCTTAGATGAGAGAAACTTTTGTATTATTAACTATGTACATAAACTATGTGTTTATTCGTATGTTGTTTACTTAAATTCCTTCTGACAAGACACCAAGTCAAAGTTTGAAAACCTTGGTTAACTGAAATGTTTATTGGACTTGGTAAAAGCATGGCATGGTTAAACCAAGTGTCAGAGACGATCTGGTAAACAAAACTAGTTAAATCAGTTCTAAGTCTTAATGGTTTTGTTGGCCTTACTTGGGAGTTGTATTGTTCTAGTAAAGCTTCCAATTGACAGCACTCACATATTTGTGCATGTTATTTTGGGTCAATATTTTGTATAAACAAAACCTTGATTTGACCTGCTTGTCTATGGTTTAAGGTTGTTTAAAAAAAATTGAAGCAACCTTCCTTGTTTCTTATTTCATCAACTTTGTCACTGGCAACAAAACAACCATATAAAGTAATGTTTTCTGCACTGTCTTATGTAGCGAAGTGATGTTTTTAATCTATCATTTTATCACTCTGATACATTCTTACAAGAGCCTTTTATTTTTTATTAGCAACAGCTTTTACTATATGTCTTGATGTTGGTAGTACTCAGACTGTTATTGTTGTTGTTTTGTCCCTGTTTACATGTGTTTTTACAGAGTTAAGTACCACACCCAACCCATCAAACCAGCAACGTGGAGATCCCAACTGGGAGTTCAGATTCACAGTATTGGTGTGCAGTGGAAAATTTCACTCCTTGACATTGGGTCCAGTACTCAGATTAGTTAGAATAAAATAGAATGTCTTTATTTTGTCTCTGCTCCTATGCAAATGCACACTACAACAGAATTCCTTTTTTAGATATTCCAACTTTAGTAGTCAGAGCATATGGTGCATATTTTATGGTGCCCTTGGTAACATTCTGAACATAATGGTGCACAATCAAAACCTGAATTGAGGAATGATAATAGATTCAGAGGGTTTATTTCTGCTACATACAAGCACATGTTTAAACGAACAGCGAATCTCAAGGATCACTGCAGCTAACAAAATTACATTTCAAGAACAATCCTAAAACATTACATTTTGATTGTGCGAATGTTATAATGTCCAGTTTTCTAAACATTTTTAAATTGTTTTTCTCCTAAAGTTTAAAGATCATGATCCAAACACAATCAATATTTTAAATGTAATTTTTTTAAAGATAATTTAAACTTGGTTTCCTTATCTGGTTTGGTTGTGGAGCAGTTTTATTAGAATATTCCTTCAATGTTCTCTCTCTCTCTCTATCTATTCGTTTATCGTCCGTTTTCCCAGTTCCTGGGGTAGGACGTTAATGTTTGGAGCAGAGTTTTCCATCCGGATGCCCTTCCTGACGACAACCACCAGTAAGTGGCGGGACCTTGTGAGACTACTGAACAATTTCACATTTCCGATCAACCTAGAGGATGTTTTTGGACTGTGGGAGCACCCAGAAGAAATCCACGCTGACACGGGGAGAACATGCAAACTCCGCACAGAAAGTCCCCAGCTCGACCCGGGAATCAAACCCAGGACTTCTTGCTGTGAGGTGACAGTGCTAACCACTCAGCCACCGTGCCACAGTCCTTCAATGTTATTCTGTCCAAATATTTCTAAATAATTCGTTTACAAAAGTTAAGAATGTTTATATAGTGTTACACTTAAAGATTTAGGAACGCGCTACTTGTGTAATAGTGAAAATGTTTGCTCACAACATTAGGAGAACTTTACAGAACGTTAGTTAGAAGTTGTGGGAACGTTTCCTGATAGCTGAATCAAGGGCTTGTATTGTCCAACAGCCAAAATGTGGTAATTATATTTGCCTATGTATTGGAATCTTTGACAACTTCGTCTAGTTTTTATAAAAATGAAAAGTTGAACCAAGTCATTACTATAAAAGGACGACAGGTGGCAATACGCAGACTTGTTTGTGAGACTAAAAGCGAGAGAAGAAGACGCGCTCAAAGTTTCTGTTTCCGGCTTGTTGAGTCCTTTTCCTTGTGCTGCAGCAGCGTGAGAGAAACGGGGAGGTTTTACTCTCCGTTACAATCCGTAGCCATCCACCTGCACAGGTGACTTAAATCTCAGCCATAATGACGGAGCAGATGACCCTGAGGGGTACCTTGAAGGGCCACAGTGGATGGGTCACCCAGATTGCCACGACACCACAATTTCCCGACATGATATTGTCCGCGTCCAGGGGTAAGAATTCATCCATCTTGGCTGCGTCTCAACCCACATGCTAGTCAGTTAGACTCTGTGTGTTAAAATTGTACCAGACAAGGCCTCTAATTTTAATTCCTTTGTCCGGTGGGTAGTTTACCCCGTTAAAAGGAGTTCGTTTATTTTGCGTGTATTTATATAGTGACTGCTTTAGGCCTAATAATAATTCACCGGGTTTGGGCTACGTCACAGTCTACTTGCAAGTCTTTTTCAGGTACAATATCGGTTTATTTAAGTCGCCCGTTTGTAAATCTTGAAGCATTTTAAAGTCCTAATTCTTAAGTCCATCTACTGTGTGATTATTCGCTGTTAGAACGCGAAATGGCTGTCAACATCTGTGGATATGATTTGTCTTATATTGCTTCGATTGTGCATGAACAATAGAGAAACTACATTTGTTTAGTGGTGCTGCTTATTTGACAATAGCGGCGTTACATTTCAGTGAAAGACTCGAGACTGTACGTACATGGTTCAAGTAAAAAAATATGATCAGATTCCATATGACGTGTTCCCCTTTTTACTACCATAACAGCCTTATTTTATACCAGCACCTTTCATCAGAACTGACACCAGCTTCTCCACATGAATCAGTGAGCTTTGTCTGTTCCTGACCTGGTCACTGTCCAACATGCACCTAATAAGACCCCGATAATAAGACACCCCCGATTTTAAGACATATCGGGGGTTTCAGGGGGGTCGGCTAATATAAGCCGTACCCCGAAAGTAAGACATATGTCTGCCAAAA
>JAOTRQ010000001.1:2133628-2163176 GCA_028565875.1 Hoplisoma paleatum | reverse complement strand
ACTATTATGAGCTGTTTTTAGAACAGGCCCGCGGGCGACTCATGAGGTCCTCGCGGGCACCACGTTGGTGACCCCTGTTTTAAAGCAATTAGGATTGAGGTAGTTTGAGCCTGTTAGGGAGGTTAAAGTGAGATTCCAAGCATTTACTATTAATACAGTGCATTTTTAAACACTTGCAAAACCATTTTTGTACAAAAATCATGGCTACTAGAAGCGACTGACCTGTCTTTAATGAAGAATGGTTGAAAGTATTGTTGAAAGTATTGTTCACAAGTTTAAGGGATGAGTAAAATAAAACGTACACACGTATCTATTTACATTTTAAAAGGGTGAGGCTATAACTCCTTTTTCATGCAATTAGTATGAACTCTATTTTGCTTATCACTTGTGTGGCACTAATGCTCGAAATGCAGTTTATTTAACTAGTATTGTAATTATTTTAGGGTGATTTAGTGGTTAGCACTTTTGCCACACTCAAATCTCACCCACTCGATGCTGGGTAAGAGAACAAAAGGCCTTTCTATGTCGAATTTGCATGTTCTCTCCGTTTCTGAGTAGATTTCCTGTGTGTACTCCAGTTTCCTCTCCTAATGTTTCGAAAGACATGCATCCAGGTTAATTGGTGATAGTGTAATTACGTTTGTATGTCTGTTGTGGAATACAGAGAGTAGATGTACACATCTGAGGTACACGTGTTAAGGTTTGTATATCCCACGTAACTCTAAATATGATTAAACGATAATAAAACGAGATAATGAGTTCTTCATTTACCCGTTTCCCTCCTGCGCGTTGAATTGAATCATAAAGCTGAATCATTTCCCAAATAGATTCATTTCAGCCATTTGTTTTGGTAAATTGACACGTGAATCGATTCCGAATTTGAAAGCTCGGTTATGGTAACTAGGCGACGGTATAACAACAGTCAGGTTGCGTTGCCGAAGTTAAGCAGTGATATTATTATAAAAGACTTTTAGCCTAGTTCACACATGATGGCATCAGCCCAAATTTTTGTGGAAAGAACTCTGGCTTTGATTAAGCCTGACGCTATCGACAAAGCAGAAGAAATCGAGGACATTCTCCATCGATCTGGATTCACTATTGTCCAGGTAATGTAAGCAATAACACACATTAATATTCACACCCCAGTTATTCACGTCACTTTATCTGGTTGTGAACAGACCGCTTTTCACACAACGGTGTTTTACTATTTGGTTAAGATAGTCTATGTTCATAGATCGTGTGGAATTGTTCTTTGCTGTTGTTGAATATGCGACTTAAGCAATATAGTTTTAGAAGCGCTCCTTTTAATAATAAAATTAGAAAACAACCGTCATATTTAGAAATGCTGTTCTATGGGTCCCTTTCAAGGCTGGATTAATAACCCTAGGGGCCCCTGGGCACTGAGGCTCATGGGCCCCCTCCCAACCCTAACATTCACATTCTCCAAAGGAGCCAGAGGGCCCTCTCTGCCCAAGGGCCCCTGGGCACATGCCCAGGTTGCCCCTATTGTAGATCCGGGCTTGGTCCCTGTCATATATTGGCACGCCTTAAAAATCCCTGCCCTCCTCTTGCCAGCCATAAATATTTTTCTACATCCACTCCTGCTGGTACTTGAACGTATGTTGGCAGTAATAATGTAAAAATCCATTCTGACTGTTTACACCTCAATTCTAGCTCAGTGGTGAACCAGGCAAGATCATTTGCTCCACTAAGAATCAAAACTCAGGGGTTAGCACAAACATAATCTCAGTGTTAGTGGATTAAGGTAACATCGACACTTCAGAGACAAATCCTGGGTTTGATTCCCAGGTCAAATGATTCTAGTTTTAGGCCTTCATGTTTTCCACACCCTTGGTTATCTATAAGCTCTGGTTTCCTCACAATCGGTAAACTCAAGATCACAAACTGCCAATCGTGTGACTATTAACTGACATTCAACTGTCATTGAATGTCACCAAAGTATAAATACATTAACTTTGTAAGAACAAGCTAACAAATCAGCTTAAACTGTGTAACTGTGTTTAACAGAAGAGGATACTTCAATTGAGTCCTGAGCAGTGCAGTGATTTCTATGCTGATCAGTATGGAAAATCATTTTTTCCTAGTCTTACAATGTTCATGAGCTCAGGCCCAATTGTGGCTCTTGCCCTGGCCAGGCATCAGGCCATAGCAACCTGGAAAGCTTTGATGGGACCAGTCAACAGCAGCATAGCCAGAGAAACACATCCTAACAGGTAACTAAGCACTTATATTTTCTGTGTACTGATGTTAATTATAATTATTAATAATGCTGTTTTTGTTTGGTTATGTATTGTTCTCAGTCTAAGAGCCATATATGGGACATCAGATTTGAGGAATGCCGTGCACGGCAGTGAAACATTTTCAGCAGCAGAACGAGAGCTCAAGTTTATGTTTCCTGGCTGTAAGTAAAACTACAATTTTTTTTAAACATTCATATATACATTTATTTTACAGTTATTCAGCTTGTTTTGTGAAAGATTATCTCACAGCTACCATATATCAAAACTATGACAAAGATTTGAATAAAACGCCATAACTCATGCTCTCATGTGGCACGGGGGGGATTATCTCCTGAGGTCCTTAAAATCCTTAGTAATTCTATCAGACAGTTGAATGTCTTTACATGTGCCTGATTAGTTGATTAGATGTCTGAGGGTGGCTGAAGCATTTGTAACACTGCATCTGTATCCACATGTCTGTCCACCTTAATAGAACAAACTGCACAAGCTAGCTAAATCAGTGGGACAGACCTTTTTGGACTCATGCACTGTACTTGTGGTGCACAGCTTTACCAGGTTTGTTCTGGATTTCTCGGATATCCTCTTTTACCGAGACACTTTGAGTAAATTGCCATATTGTGACAACAACTTTTCATTTCTGCTCATTCCATTTGAAATCCGCTGTCATTCAGAATGTGCGTGTGTTTTTTTTTTTAGTTATTCTTTTTTCTACCTCTTTTTAGTTTTGTTCTACCTTAATGTCTCCCACAAAATGACTAAAATTACTACAATAATATTTTTGTTTAAATAATTTCAGCTGTGATTGAACCAATACCAATGGGAGAGGCAGCTGAAGATTACCTAAACCATTATTTAAATCCAACTCTAGTCACTGGACTGACAGAACTGTGCAAGACAAAACCGTCTGAACCTTTTGTAAGCACAACCACAAATGTTACTTTGCAGACAACTGATATCAATTAACTTATATTTTATACTGCCATTTACTTTTCTTTTAACTTCTAGACATGGTTCGCTGGCTGGCTGATAAAAAACAATCCAAACAAACCCCAAATAAGTGATGAGGACAGCTTGTTCACGGATGACTTGACATTACATTAGAATGATTAGAATATTTATTTCTGAAAATAAATGCGAATTTTTTATAAAATAATGTGCCTCTTCTTTGTTTATCTGCCAAGCTCTATGTATTTTGCACTTTGCGTATCTGAATATACAAAGACCTTAACATAAGTTTGTTAGATATTTCCCATGTCCATCGATTAAAAAGTTGTTACCCTTATTATTTTAACCTCAGATTCTTTGCCTTTTTTCTCATTTTTGTGTGAAGATAATGATAAACAGTGTTCTCTTTGACATTAGTTTGTGCAGTCAAACTGGAAGAAGAAAACTCAATTCCACCAACTGTTACCACAAAACTTGAATACAAGAATTTTAAAAGCAAATTACATCACTTTGTACACAGTGGTATTCCTTTATGATGCATGCTTGATGCACTGCAAAAAGCAATGTATAACAATAAGAATATTGACAAATCTGCTAATGAGACTTTTAAAAAGCGACATAACATGAAGTCCCAAGTAAGGTTCCAGGTTTCTTTGTAAAGTTTGCATATTCTCGTGGTTTTCCTCTGAATACTCCAGATTCCTTCCACTGTCCAAAGACATGCATGTTTTGTCGTGTGCTTGTTTCTGTATCCTACAACAGACCCACCGCATCCATGACCAGGATAAACGTATAGTTAAATAAGAAATGAATGAAAACAATGTAGCACTTAGGGCGTTACCCACTGGACGAGGATCACCTGCTTCCTATTGGTCGATAGCAATGAAGGACAGTTCGAGTTACCCATTGAGACTCGTTTTGATTCAGGCGCGCTGTCTTTGTGCGGTAATATAACAGAAGCCACGAGGCGGCGCACTGAGGAGGAGTCTTTATACGCGAACCCTTTAACCCACGCAGTTTTTTTATTCACCAGCACTGCGCTTTGTAGGTAAGGTTGCTTTATTTGGATTGTAGACTGTGCTTCGTAATTGGTGCATTTTATTATATCATGTATATACAGTGTAAATATAATGTTTGGTGTTGGCAATTGTGGCGCGGTGTTATATAATCGTGCGTGTTAGCTTCTAGTGTTGGACGGCGCTAGAATCGTTGCTCAACTAAAAAGCAGTTTGTTTATAATTCAGTTTGAGCTGAAACATCCGGGTTACTTTAAACGTTCCCGCCTTTGTACTATTATTGTATTTGTGTGTTTTACCGCGTCTACGTGTTAGCCGTCTTGCTCATGCTAGGCTAATCAAAATGGTGGGAAGTGTAACGTTAGCGTGTTAGCCATAGCATTACGCTAACGTTCGAATAGCTTTTGTGTTGGTTTAAATCACAATTGTGGTGATTTTTCGTTATATTTTAGATATTCGTGTTTCTATTTAGAGTATAACAGCTGACATGAGCGACACGGAACAGCAGTTTACAGAGACACCGGAGAACGGCTTTGATGAAAACGGAGCCGAACAGCAGGCCGAAGACAATGCAGCAGGAAACGGAGCTGAAGCTCAGGAAGCTCAGGACGGAGACGGCGGACGGATAGAAGCGAGTAAAAGTGAAGAAGATGCCGGGTATGTTACATGAAAACATCCCCGATATGAAATTATAAATAAACTCAATAATATAAAAGGCGCTTTTATTCATTGTTTGTTCGCCGGCTTTGTTGGCGCCATGTGCGCTGTGCAGGGGGAAGGGCTCGTGTAAAAGGTCTCAAACGAAGCGGACGGTTTAAACCCTTATTACAGAGTGGGGTAATAAATACTATATTCGATAATGGTCATATAGCCCATCCTTGATTTGGTTAGTGACTATGCACCCTTCTATTAGATAAACCATGATCGTTATGTGGTGCTGCAGTTTTTGCTCAAATGTAAGTTAATTGATAGTCTTGTGTGTGATCTTCAATTGTCTGTAATGCAAGAACATAACCTTTTTTGCATGATCAACAGCATTCTTAAAACGCACGCAATGGATAATGAGGAGATAATAATCATTTATTTTAATAGCGGATATGCTAAAAGTTGAAAACCCCGTGTTTGGCCCTTGAACAAGGCCCGAACAAAGAAGCTTGGAGTGGAAGATTTGTCTTATGACTATGTATGTATGGCAAACAAAGCAGGACATCTGTATAGTTTGCACACAATTTGTGTGCAAACATGTAGTTATTAAAATTGAGACAAAATTGGAAACTATGATAGTCTAGTTTAAACTGGACTTATGTTGTTGCCTGTGGTTAAATGATTTACTATGAATTAATTCAAAGCCGGTGAGTTAATGGCATATTTGAACTCGATGGTAATTATGATGGTGTTTTCTACATTTAGGGACATTAGAGTCATAGTGGGCAAACCGGACCCGCAGTCATTGGTTGCAATTCAGTAAGTGTGAACCACAGGCCACATTTGTGCTTTATCAATCCATTGTAGTTATTTTGAAAACTGCAGCTCTATAACCTAACCTCCCTTTTATCCTACAATGCCCCTCTTTCTTTTTGTTGATGTGCCTCTTATTTTTTCTAGGAAAATGTTTATTGGTGGACTCAGCTGGGATACTAGTAAAAAGGATCTTAAAGATTACTTCTCAAAATTTGGTGAAGTGACTGACTGCACTATTAAAATGGACCCCAATACTGGCCGATCGCGAGGATTTGGTTTTGTCTTGTTCAAAGAGTCAGCCAGCGTAGACAAAGTAAGTCGAGTGAGTTTTTCAGTCTGCACTTTTATTGCTAAAACTGAACAATCATGGTTTATTTTCTAAGGTGATGGCACAGAAAGAACACAGGCTTGATGGTCGACAGATTGACCCCAAGAAAGCCACAGCTATTAAAAAAGAGCCGATTAAGAAAATTTTTGTTGGGGGACTGAATCCTGAAACCACAGAGGATACGATCCGCGGGTATTTTGAGGCTTTTGGCGAGGTATTGCATAGCTCATTCGCAACATTCTGCATCAAAGGTAGGTTCTGGTGTAATTATGTTGTTGTACACATTTTGATTTATAGGTCGAAACCATTGAGCTTCCAATGGACCAGAAGATGAACAAAAGGAGGGGCTTTGTCTTCATTACCTTCAAAGATGAAGATACAGTTAAGAAAGTAGTGGAAAAGAAATTTCACAATGTCAGTGGGACCACGGATGCAAATGGAAAAGAGAGCCTTGTAAGTTTCTTTATTCAGGTTGGTCCTGTTTGTGGGGTTCACTTGATCTTGTCTGTATAATATCATGCATATTGTTCATCAGTGTGAGATCAAAGTTGCCCAACCTAAAGAAGTTTATCAGCAACAGCAGTATGGCCGATTCAGCGGTGGAAGTGGTGGCAGAGGCAGGGGACGTGGTGGTAGTAAGTGTATTTTTATCCAAGTTTAGAAATTGAGTGAGATGAGGGTTTTTATGCAACTGTTCTAGCTGCATGTTGTATTACATTGTTTTCAAATGTTCTTGTAGGTCAGGGTGGCAGTTGGAGTCAAGCCAGCAATAATTACTGGAGTCAGGGGTATGGAAACCAGGGGTATGGCTATGGTGGTCAGCAAAGTTATGGTGGATATGGTGGCTATGGAAACTATGACTATTCTGCAGGTTATTACGGATATGGTGGTGGCTACGACTACAGTAAGATTACAGTACTACATACATCTTTCTGTTTTGCTTTTGTTTAATCATTTTTTGACATTGATTTCATATGCTCTACGTTAAATTCAGGCCAAGGCAACAATGCCTATGGAAAATCTCCAAGACGTGGTGGCCACCAGAATAACTACAAGCCCTACTAGTTATGGTATGTTAAAAAAAATGGTGCCTTTTCTCTGCCAGATAGCCTGGTGTCACAAACATACTGTCTTGTAGCAAGATGATAAATTTATTTTATTATTCAAAGGTGGTGAACAGGAACCCATGATCTGATCTCGGTAAACACTGGGGTTCAGTCTTTTACCTTTACTGGACGTTGGCAGAATCTGGACTTCTGCTTCATTTTGTACAGACCACAATTAAAGAATTGGGCTGCAAATGTCACTTTCACATTTTATTTTATACCATTTTGTCCATTTTACATTTCCAGAAATGGAAGTGTTATTTTTACTGTACTTTTTGGTACCTTTTTGATCTAATGTATTATATGGTTGTATTTTACATCTTGGCTGCATTTCACACACTTTGCCTCAGCTCAACCTTTTTCATAATAAATCGATTTTGTTTAATGCCTTGTTTCTATTTTTTCCCCCTCATGTGCTCAGTCTAGATGCTTAGTTTAGGTTGTGTTGAGCTTGACAGGGTTGTACATTTTGTCTTGATTTAGCGAAGCAGCAGTAAATTTCACTTATTCCTCCATTATTTGCTTTGCATTCAAACTTGTTTCATTTGAAGTGACTCGTGTGGTTTTTTTTTAACATTACAAATGCAAAATATATATCCTAAATTCATTCCTGCAATGTCTTGGACCAATTTGGTGATAATAAACTTGGATTTTAAGATATCAATTGTATGTCTAATGCTTTTGCATAATGAGAATAATTAAAATGTAAGATATTAGCTCAAACATATTGCAGTTAGCAGAAGGTACTCGGTGTTCATTTTGCCTGGCCTGAATATTGCATGGTTGCTTTTATCTAGATGTATATAAAGTTGCATTTGGATGCCTTTATTTGCCATGGCTCAAAGATGTACAGTCCAATGCAATCCATTAGTCTAAAAAGCACACCTGATTACTCACATTTCTCGATTGCTTTACATCCAAGTTTTAGCACTTGTTAACATGTCAAGTGCTCATTAGAAGGATTTTATATTTATACGTATATTTGTTGAATGTAATGGTTGTGTACACTTTCATTTGCATTTTATGCTTATACTTCAGAACCTAAACTAGTTTAGAACTGATTAACCAGGAAAGCAGATATTTGAACTCGGCCTCTAATTTACTGGTGGTATGATTTAGGTAATACATGTAAATCACTTCGCAGATGCATAACTGTTTATCACAATTTAATCAAGTAATAAAACACAAAATTAACAATTGAGATAATCCCAAAACAAATGGGATTATTTTCTTTGTAAAATAATAGATGAACTGTTTCAAAAGCTCATATCTGATTTGTACACATTTGGCACATTTGCTGTTATCATATAAGGGCATTAAAATGAGTACATAAATCCATGTCACTGCCCTCCCCTTCCCATAGATTTAGTTTTTTGACTTATAAAATACACAGTACCGTACATACAATAAGAAAAACATTTAAATGATGCCCCTGCATCATCCTCTCTCTTCTGGTTACTGCTGCCTGTGCTTACAAAATTCCTGAAATACTGTAAACATCCTCTGGATGTTCTATCTATTAAAATCCTGCAACGGAGCCTGTTGAATCCAGTGACATCTGGTTGGGGTTAACATAGCAGCAGTCCAGCAGAAATGTGTTCTCCATAGGAGGCATGTTCAAGGCTTAAATGTCCATCTCGAACTGGTCAGCTTCAGCTACAAATGAAAATAATGCATATTTTAATAGAACTATCCTAATTTCTAACAATGTATTTCCAAATGTTTATGAATTGCAACTGATCAAATAATTTTAATTTTATAAAACTGATCTAAACTGCAGTGGTTTGTGCATCTTGGTGGCTATGTACTATAGGACAATTCCGTAAGTGAGTCCCAAACCACACAAATGTCCTGTAAGTGAGTACGTAGTGTGCATTTTCATGGGAACATGTCTCAAGTGGAACACTTCACTTGACAATTTAACAGTTAATTGTGATTCTCTAGCCTCTCAAAATACCCACCAGCTTTAGTTTATATAAAGATTTTTTGTGCTTCTATTTGCCTTTTTGTAGCCTCTACTAATGAATTTCATTAACGCTACTTACATCAATGCGAAGCTGTTGCCTTAGCTTCTGATTCCGTGATGGCCATTATTAACCGGTCAAAAAGTTCCTATCCTTCCTTTCCTTAGATATAATGGTGTATGTTTAATGCCCATAGTTTCACACTGTATTTTGGGGGGAGTATTGATGCACCATCCAGTTCATTTTAGTGCACTGAAATGTATTGTTTACTAAAACATAGTGCTCAAAGTGTGCAACGACATGTTTTTGGACTGTGGGCAGAAACCGGAGCACCCGGTGTAAACATCCATACAGAAACAACCACGTCAAGGGATCTAACCCACAGCCATCTTGATGTGAAGTGACAGTGCTACTCAATTAGCCACAGTACATCTGAGAGGTCAATGGGACTTTGTTAATACATTAATTTTTAAGTGTAATTTCAATAAAAGCTCTTAAAATAAATAGATTCTGAGCTGTAATTAAATCTAATCAAGATCCTCAGTGCCGATCACGTTGCACACAAACTATACTAGAAATGCAGATATAAACTGGTGGTTGTATTTTGCCAACAAGAATTGAAGATATTTCTGGCTTCGAATTTAATATATAGATTAATCAATAAATACAAGCAATCACATGCTAACAGCAAAGTCCATGCCTCTTTTACCTTTTCAAAGGGTAAAAGGTTTCGGCCCCCTGTTGAATATTAAATCAGACAGTTCTAACACTAAGAGCAAGAGAAAAATGGAAGCTCCCATTTCTTATTAGACAAGCTCATCGCCATTTCTTGCTAACGTGTGCTTGGCCTATTGATCTTGTATTTTTAAAGTGTACTTCATCAGAAATAACACCACTGACACACTTAGGTCACAAAGTAAATGTCCTCTGTGTGCATTTGTTAAACACACACTGATGCCTTGACATTAAACTGACAATAAAGTGGCTTGCAAAATAAATAATTGACAACACAAAATGCACAAAACTTTCAGGAACAATTAACTAAACATCAGATGAAGTTATTTGAAGTGATGTACCTGATAGGTCCTTTTCTTCCTCCAGCTCTTCCTTCAGTTCTTCCAGCTTGCCCAAAGGATGGTTGGCAGGTACAGTGACCCCAGGAATCTGGGGAAGACAACACGGAGGGGTACGGGCGATTGGTGAGTTCCTGCAGTCAAGAAGGAACTTCCTGTCATAAATGATACGTGTGCCTGTAAGAAGAAGAAGTGCATTTAAGTAAAGCAAAGACACATGATCATCATTAATAACAACCTTTTTATGTGTATAATTTCAAATTGTTTGCAACCATTTCACAATTAAACAATGATTATAAAGCATGAAAAGCAAAAAGTATATTAAAATGGCATGTCTAAAATGATCAAATACTACTAAGTCGCGACATGTTTAGGCCATAGATTATTATTAAGTGATTCAAAACTTTGATTGTGGAGAAAGCAGGGTTGACTATGAGCCTGCATGTCATGAGTAATTCTCACTGCGAGACGACTTTTTGTAAAAAAGACATTTTAAAAAAGAATATCTAATGTATGTGTGTCGGGGGAGGTGATCGTCTTGTGCCTCTAATTTAGCCTGGGAAACTGACAAACTTGTGTAAAACTGTGGCAATTTAATTATTTGAATCTTTTTACCTAATCCCAAGGTTTATAAACTTGTAATTAGGCCTTCTGTAGGACTGTGCTGTTTAATATAGTCTTAGTATGAACTCCGATTTAAAATGCGCTCTCCGGGTCTGTTGTTTTTAACTTCAGGAATAAAGCACTGTGCTTCCACCTCTGAATGAAATGAGCCAGTGAGGCTGGACTTGGCAGCACAGCGGCGGTTCTAGGAAATCTGAGCACATGTTCAGACAAGGAGGGAGCCATTTTGAGGCAGGCCAACCACTTGGAAGTTAGATGAGATGTAGACATGTTCCAAGCCTATAAACAAACTATACACATTGCAGGTTTGGGCGTCCCATTTTCTTTTTCAAGAGAACAAGCTGTAATACACTAACAAACAGCTGCAAGGAGTGGTGTGCAGAATAGTGGTTGGCTGAAGTTGAACTGGTCAGATGGGGTGGTGCTTCTTTCAAAGCCATACAGAAAGCATGCACTCTATCAGAGGCAGAAAAACATGTTACGCAACCTCATCTATTTTGTGCAATGCTCTAGACAGAAAGGGGTGAGGGGGCAGGGCGAAGAGTGTAGTGGTGGTATGTGCATATCTGTGCGATAAGCAGCAATGCTTTAGCACATGCCGTAAGGTATTGACAAGAACCATGTATAGTGTGTGAGATTACTGATTTCCATTTGGACAGTAAAGTCAACAGTGTGCATTATGTGTTCCAAAGCAATGCTTCTCTGCACACATTGTCAACCATTTTAATGCAAAGGCAGGTTATTTAAAGAAAATCGAATGTCATTGTGTGTGTGTGTGTGTGTGTGTGTGTGTGTGTGTGTGTGTGTGTGTGTGTTTCAAACATTTTACAGGTAAAAAAAAGAGTAACATTGTAGGCAGGGACATAAAGTTTAGAGTAATTCCTAAAATGCAGCAGTTTTAGAAACAGGGAGGGTGGCTTTCCAAGAAATTACCCTCCCACTTGGCATTGTGCTGCTGGTAAGCCCAATCACTACACGAATAGACAAAAACAGTCTGTTCTATGGACAGCTAATCAACTTTTGTATGATAACATATCTTAGTATTACATAACTAGTCAGTTATTCTTTGTGACACCTATGCATAACAGTAACTTGTTTACTTGCACAAAGTGTCACAGCAATAATTTTCTTTCTTTACTTATAAAAGGCTTATAAATGTTTCATTTCGATTAACACCCACACCAAAGTGTTAAAAATAACAGCTGCGCTGGGCATTTACAACACAACTGGAAAAACACCACATGGTGTACTTGTATCACTGACAACCATCATTGTTTATGGTTGGGTTAAATTTGGATGGCACCATGGCCAGAGCTCATCAATCTTGAAGAGTTTCTTTAATTCACCATTTATTGTAACATTACAGTAATTTTCTTCTTTCCAAATCTTGCACGTATTGCATGTACTAAAACTACTCTACCGATATATATTTCTAAGCAGCTGAAATGGCTTCCATACACATGATTCCAAGTATCATGTGAGCATAAACACAACAATGTTAGTTTGTTTGTAATGACATTAAAACAGTAAACCTGGAATCAATCAAATATAATAAATTACTTGAGTAAAAAATGGAAATAAACTTTTTTAATGAACATTTTACCTCCAATCTGCATCGTTTCCACGTGTTTACATTAAGTTTCAACCCTTAACAACAAGAAGTAACTGAATACCAATCACGGTTACATGACTTAACCCCCAAGAGAAACGCCAATCAGCCAGTGACGTCACAAAATACTGTAAACATATTGTGATATCATCTTGAGATACCGTGAACTATGCGATTTTTACAGTTTTATGTTCATTTGTTTTGCTATTCATAACATTTTGTCTGTATTTATCAATAAAAACAAGAGACTACTTGTTTGGTCTCTCGCCTTTGGTCCACGTGACATAATGTACATACACAACTGTAAAATGGTAGGTACACACTGTAAAAGCAATCAATTTTTTTTCATTGTTATGTTGACCAGCCTAACTCTACATATTTATTTATGTCAGACTATTTGAATTAAACTGCGTTGAAAGGCTGATTTGTATAACCCCGCACCACTGTATAAAGGAGCACATGGCTTACCTCCTGGTGTGGTGGAGAACAAGGTTCCTCCAGGTGTTTGGCTGTAACAGTCTGGAAGCTGAGACCAGTCCTTCAGCTGCATCACACGGGTAGGAATGGGGCAGCTCTCAGTCTTTTGTGTATTGCCTGACATTGTGGATCTATGTGCCTACAGGTGTAGCAGATATGGACAGTAAAGCTGTAATACAATCTCAGCTTCTATCTGTCTAAGTTTATTTTTCTTTTTTTTTTTAAAGTTCCGATTTCTTTTTAAAATTCTACCTTAAGTGGTACCTTAAGTCTACCTAAACGTGCATTGTTGTACGGAGCTACACTCGATTACATTGGTTCAGACAGCAGGATCTGCATTATGGACTACGGGGTGTGTGGATATTTAACACCAACAGCCAGGACGTGCTATACAGGGTTGCCAGATTGGGATTTTTTAATGACTCGGGACTCTACACTTTTTTTTCCCCCCCCCCCCCCCTTCGTTACAACATTCACTTACAAACCAAAACAAGGCACCGAAAGTAAAACAAGAAATCAATTTAAGACTCCAAGACGCCCATAAAATGTTACTAATTATTTAATATAAACATGCAATTTGAATAGTTGGATTACATTGCGTGCTTGGAGTGATTTGATCACATGTCAAATATCTTTTTAAAAAAAAGATTGTAAGGATTGTAAATGTGGGGTTTTCTGGCACTAGATTTTGAATACAAACAAAACCTTTAAATATATCACTCTATCCATGAGCTAGATATCCCTTTTACACTTCGAACATGGTGACATGATGTCTAGGTTAGTCGCCTCACAGCAAGATGGTCCTAGGTTTGATCATAAATAACAATATTAATATTAACTAAATGACAACATTTATTACATTGTGAATAATCTCTATTGTAAGGTTTATTACCACTTTTTTATTATTACTTTTTAATCACTGGTTTGAATTCATTACTTCGAAATCCTTGTCTAAATTGTGCTCAAATGAACAATTGTTTACTTCAGTAGAAAGTTGTCAGCATAATGAATATGTGACCTTCCAGCCGCCAACTGGTCTATTACGTTTTATTTTGGTTTCTTCAATTAGTGATATGGATTTAACACAGTCAAAGTATTCAACAGACTTTCCATGTTTTACTATTGTACTTCACTATTATTATTTTTTATTATTTTGACATTTTGGTAAACGCAGCTGTCGGCCTAGTGGCTTGGTATCCCTGATGGCTTGGCTGCCCATGCAGTTGCCTGCTTTGCCTGTTCACATGTTGTGCCCCTGACTGACCAGAAATATCTCTGCAATTTCACTTGTTCACGGAAGATATATGAAAGTTAGATATAATCTTTTCAATCAACTCCCCTCCCCACAAAGAAAGTCCTCTCTTAATTGGATATAGGTACAAGGGATTGCTCCTTTTTCAGACACGCCACTTAAGTTGACCATAGTAATTATACAATAATTACTTTTCATTGTGAAATGAATGGTGCTTGTACTGTTACGTTGTGGCACATTAAATGCAGCACAATGTAATGCAATGTAGATGTAACTCAAATGCGCCTCAACTTTTAAAAATTCAATTATGGTATGCATTTAGCGTTTTCTTTTTTAAATGCGAGCATAAATATGAAGTTTTTTTATTGTGGTATATTAGCTGTATTTGTACATTAGTACATTTGGTTTATTAGAGACCACTTCATGAAATACATTGAACAGAAAGTTTTAGATTCTGACCCAAATCAAGCATTTTATTATTTTGCATGTTAAACTACATGTATTTTACTGTTTAGTTTAAATGATGGTTATCATTGGTGTGTACCCTACAATGGAATTCATTTTACTATTTTACAAATTTGTAACGTGTCTGTATGTAATCACACAATATACATTCAGAAGTTGTTGCGTTTTTTGCATTGCTTTGCAATTATAAATGAGGATTATTTACGAACAATTTGGCAACTCAGCATACGTGACTCGGATCATGTGAGGGGAGGATGGCCCTTGCTTTGTGAAAACAGAAGCTGGATTCATCATGTGTTCGAAATAGAGCACGTGTTCCGAATGCAGTCGGCCATTACTGTTTTTTTTAACCATTATTTCTTATTCAATACTGTGTTTTTGTGCATTTACTGTTTATTTACAATTATTTTTATTAAGAATTATACATAATACAAAAATACAAAAACAAGCAAAAAATACAATACCCCTAACAAACAGACAACCTGTCTGGCATAAACAGACGAGTAACAGGAAGAATTATGTCTTAATTTGAGTCATACACTGAGTTTTCTCACTTGTTATAAACAACAGCAACACTGCTGTTGGAAGCTTTGTGTGATTTTTTTTAGCTAATGCTAATGAGTTGAGAAGTGCTAGAGACTGCGCATGCGTACGAGTTTCTCCGCGCACCATTTTCTCAACGAACACCGGTGGCACAAGAGCGACCAGTCACTACGCTAACCACATTTCAACATTTAACTCTCTTTCTAGGGGTAATTATTACATCTTATTTCCAACTCAAATGTAGAGGTGTGTTATTCAAGACACAATTTTATTTCTTAGTAACGAGAATGTATTTGCTTTAGACGTTTTTATTAGCGTTACGCTAGCCACCAAACGAGAAATACTAGGCCAATATTTTAAAAACAACAACAGCTTTGAATATAAAAGCTTTGCATCTATTATTTGGAGAATCGGTAATTACGTATTATTTGGTGCACCGTGCTGTTCATTTATTCATGCAGATACAAACATAATAACGCAACATTGGAGCTCCATCTTTCACAAATATTCATGATAATACCTGAACATATCAGTGTCAGATCATCGTCAAAAGGAAAAGCACCAAAGATAATTGATTACGTTTTATTTTAATTACGCAGTTAAAAGTTGCTAGCTTCACCTCCACCTTCTGAGTTCTTTGTGTAGTTTACGTGCTAGACACACTTCATTGATTCCAACGTTATTTGAAGCCTAATTGACATTGTACAGTAATGAGAAAAATACATATGATTAAAGCCTATATGAAAGGTTCGTCTCTTTATATGTACAAGTCTGATTAGATTAATGAATGTGTAAGATACATTAGTTATTATATATTACAATCAATAAAAGAGTGGCACAGTGACACAATGTGAAGTGTACTCTGGATGCTTCGTTTTGAGGCACAAATTGAAGAAGATCTGAGTCAGTAAATTGTGCGAAGCTGTATTAATATGACCGTACGCAATAATTATTCTTCTATAACGAATAACTACAGAATAACTACTGAATAAGACGTGTGCTATGTCTAATTAGTTTTTACATCCATCCTTGGACCATTTCCCATTGGTGCTTGGTGCCTTGATTTTAGATTTTATGCGTCTTGTTCACTTACATCCATGTGGTCGATTCTCCACACGTTATTCGCACTACAATTTTGTGGCTGTTTGCATCTACGGAACAATTTAGCATCTTTTGCAGTACACGTGGAAAACATGCAAACTCCACACGGAAAGGATTGGTCCACTGGACCCAGTGAACCCATGACTTCTTGATGTGAGGTGACGATGTTTCTTACTGAGCTACCCTAACTGACTTTTTCTGCTGTTTATTTTTGAAGCATAAACATGGCAGATGGAGAAGGTTTTGTGGCACGAGTAAGAGGTTTGCCTTGGACCTGCTGTACTGACGAAGTTCAGAGATTCTTCTCAGGTAAAAGAAATAATTGGCTACTTGCCTTGTGAGAGGACAGTCTACAGTACAGTCATTCGAGCAAATAAATACAGATGTACTGGAATGTGGAAATTATCGTGTGGATTTGCTTTAGCATTCGGACAAATGGTTTAAATAATTAAGTTAAGCAAGTTCTTTTCTCAGAGTAGATTGAGATAAAATTATAAAGCCTAATGGAATGTACTGGTTTGTATGGTTTTTGTTTTCCAGATTGTAAGATTGCAAACAATGCCTCAAACATACACTTTACTTACACAAAAGAGGGAAGGCCTAGTGGGGAGGCGTTTGTTGAATTTGAAAGTGAAGAAGATCTGAAGATTGCATTAAAGAAAGATCGAGAAACAATGGGACATCGCTATGTTGAAGGTAACTGCTGGACGAAGAACTGCAAAAGCACTTAAAAGCACCTGATCGGAGCGTGACTTTTGCTTATATGTTTTCAGTGTTTAAATCCAACAATGTGGAGATGGACTGGGTCTTAAAGCACACTGGCCCTAACTGTCCAGACTCAACAGGGGGCGATGGTCTGATCAGACTCCGTGGTCTACCATTTGGCTGCAGCAAAGAGGAAATTGTTCAGTTTTTTTCAGGTATGTATGGAAATGTATGTTATGTAAAGCAAACTATCACTTCTTGCTAAGCCATAGGCTAGATGTGCAATTCAATTTTGACCCCTTTAGACTTGGTCAGCTCATGTGTTATTATGAATTAATATATTTGCAATAAAATATCTACATCTTTGGAAAGCAAGAGACCAAAATTTGTTTCTTTTGTTGTACTATTTATAGGTATGTGTCAGAGTTGGCTTAATATTTTTGTTAGTTTCTAGTGTAATTGTACTCACATTTGAAATAATATTTTTCAGATAATTTGTTTGCAACTAGAGGAACTAAAACTAAACTTAAAAAAAGATTTCAATCACATTTATTCGTCTGTGATTTCATATAGTTTTGTTGACTTTTAGTGGTTTGTGACCAGCTATCTTTCTTATCACAGAAATTGGTCATAATCGTTGGTCCTCCATCCCCATATTAGTAGACTTTATGTTGTTTTATTCATGTGCATCCAATCTCTGACCCCCAATCCTTTCCACAGAGCCTTAGCACTTTCCCACATGCATCACCAAATTTTTTTTGACGTTTTACCAGTGGCATTTTATGCTTCTCATTGTATTGGATGTGGCCAACATGATCATCATCAAATACAACTAGGAGTGGCTCAGTTGAAATTTAACAGAAACTGTAATAGTTACTGCCATAACTATAAAATTGGTTTGTTCATTTTAACAATACATACACATTTCTAATGAATAAGTGCAGCCATTATAGATGGTTTAACACGGAAATACTGAAATGAAAAACCATGAAACAACCAAGTGTAAATTGGGTCATTAGTTCAAAGATATATTCAATAAACATGTAATTTAAAATGGGTCACTTTTCTGTTCTTAAATAGTTTTAAGATGTTTTACGTATTACGTTTAGGCTAAGGGTGCACCGATCATTGATTTATTTGACAGATTCCCGTAACTGTAGAGCCATGTCTAACAAATAAAAGGGTTTGAAATTAATAAACTAAAGGAATGTTAGACAGTGGTTGCTAGTCAAGCTTATTTTCGTAAAATCACCCTTTCATCCTGCACACCTGAAAAAAGCCTTTCTAGTCATTTTTCTTCAGTTGTTGCACAGACAACATAAATCTAAAGTTAATTGAGGATGCAGCCAAATTGACTCCTAACGTTGGCAGATAATAAGGTAGAGCTGCCGTGTCAGAGGGGTCGAGTGGTGATCCGACCGACCATGGTCAGATTGGGGTTATTTAAGAAGAAGCGAATTCTAGCTCTGAAATCATGTGCAAATTAGCAATTTAGTTTAAAACAATCTTTCAATAATGATCCTGGACAATTTTGATTGTGCAGCTTTTTTAAAAAATTGGCTGCCTTTATGGGATATATCATAAACTTGATATATAGGAATATACGACCATTTCAGTGACCCTTTTTTCTTAAAAAATCAATACACATAGTCCATTGCATCCTATCTAGTAATTACATGTAACCTCATTTCTCATATGCAAAATCCCTTAGCTAACTATACATTCTTGTCAATGGGTTTGTGATTTAATATGTCCCCTTACTGGGGTTATCTGTCCTTGGGTTGAAGGGTTGGAAATCGTGCCAAATGGGATAACTTTGCCGGTGGACTTCCAGGGGAGGAGTACGGGGGAGGCCTTCGTGCAGTTTGCTTCACAGGATATAGCTGAAAAGGCTCTAAAGAAACACAAGGAAAGAATAGGGCACAGGTGGGGATGGTTGGTTGGTTGACTGGCTAAGTTGCTTTTTTACGGTGTACTTTTCATCTCTCTCTCTATGTATATATAAATATTAATTTATGCACTGCAGAAATGGCAAGACATTTTCTTAATGCTTAGCAGTAACAGCCATACACGGCTCTCAGTTCTTATAATGCCACTCTTGTCCAAAGTAAAATGTTCTTCAAAACACGGGCACATTTCTATGAAATTACTTGTTTGTTTAGTGTTATACACACTATGTATAAGTACAACTATACTTCAAAACAAAAAACTACAAATAATACAATTGATTAACATATTCCTCCCCTAAAAACACAAGAGCAGTTTTTAATATTGCATCCTTTAAAATGAAATTAACTACAATAAACAGATACTGGTTGGCAATCTTTCATACCATAATGACACACACATCATGAACATGGTATTAATATAGTTTGTACATTCACAGATACTTACATTTTACAATATAAATAAATTAAACCATGAGCAGTACTTAAAAAATAGATCGATACAAACATACATTCATTAAGAATACAGACATATATATTATATATACATTTATTTTAAGCTGTGGACCATCTCACACTGGACTAGAGAATACGGAGCACCATTTTAATAAAGTTTTAATACAAAAAAAACCTGACAATCGTGTACTTGCACGAGAGTTCCTTTCATTGTATAACTGGTAAACAAAATGATTTTATGTTAATTCAGCCACACATGACAGATTTAGGTCTATTAATCTTATTTTTACGAGCAGATAATCTCCTTGCTTTTATACACATACACAATATTTTTGTTGGAAATAAATGAGTGGCCGTGAGAAACGCAGAATGCGGGTTTTAATTGTTAGTATGTTTCATATTTAATATATTGTCATTGCCAGTTAATCAGTGCTGCAGATGTACGGGTGTTTTTTGCATTCACAACTTTTTGTGCTAGCAGCTTTGTTGTGATGGCTTCCTCTTTTAGACTGTGGTTACATCAGTCTTCTTTGGGTTTTATAGGTATATTGAAATTTTCAAGAGTAGCCGTTCAGAGGTGCGCACTCACTACGAGCCTCAGCGGAAAATGATGAGCATGCAACGGCCGGGACCCTACGACCGTCCAGTAGGCCGCAGCTACAACAGCATAAACCGTGGGGTACCTTTTGAGCGTGTTCGGCGTGGAGGATATGGAGGTTTGTATAGAGGTTTTTAACTTGCGATATTATATTCAGGTGTGTTGACTACAACGGTCCATTAATATCTGATTTATTAGATTTTTAAGCATTCCTATTAAAAGGTCTAGCATTGCCTAACATAGTTTTGAGACTGCCGCACTTTCTTTGATGCTGTAATTTGTTTGCCAAATCCCAGAGTAGAAAACTGTTAAAAAAAATCTGCTTTTTCAGATAGTCGTTATGGGGATGGAGGTTCCTCTTTTCAGAGCACAACAGGCCACTGTGTGCATATGAGAGGTCTTCCCTACAGAGCCTCGGAGACAGACATTTACAACGTGAGTCCTTAAATCAACTACTTGGCATTAATTCGTGCGATCTGCTTTTATCAGATTACCTCAAACACACTTAAAGTATGACAAATTCAGTATGTATCAATATAAACAGACATTCAGACAGATTCAGAGATTGCAAGTCCTTAGCAAAGTTTTAATTTTAATGGGACAATACCCACGATTCAAATGCAACTTATGATATTGGATTCAGTCATTTCCAATATATGTTTTATGTGACCTGTCGAAATCTATTTTATTTGTGGAATTAATGTGTAATTAACTTTCTTGTGTAGGGCTAGTTGTATGGCTGCTTTTCCAAAATCGATTAGATTTAGATTTATAAGGGTCTGGTGGTTAGAGAACTGAAAGGTTGCCAGTTTTATTTGGATAGTCAACAGATCACAACAGGCAGCTACCCCCTGACTGCTCACTACTGCCCCTAGTGTGTGTAAATATGTGTTTCCCTGCATGAATTTGGTTAAATGTAGAATATTTATTCTATTGTGTGTAAAAATGCACTGTAGTGGAAAAGGTATTCAAATTCTGTTTTTCTGATTTTTAAATAAAGAAAATGGCTAAACGATGTTACAAAAGACAAATATTCTTTTTGTTTTCACTTCAGCATAAACAGGCTTTAAGTGCATACTTGGAAATTTGACAGTTTGAACTTGAATGGTCTCAAATGTGCAATTTTGAACTGTGTAAGGACGTGAAAATGTACTTGAACAGTTCCTTTACTGCAAAAGAAAAAATGTTTCTTGTGCAAAAGAAAATGAAAATGGTAACAAACAAAAAAGAATGTAGTGTGGGTTGTGCATATGAATGAGCTGCTTGAAGCTTTTGTTTAGTGATGGGAATTATGGCTGTGGAGAGATTTTGGCCCTTTTTGCTTTTGCTCAGTCTCCTTTTTGTTTTTTTAGTGGTGTCTCTCTCTTCCTGTGCGTGAAGGGTGACACTAAAATAGACTAATACAGACATTTACTTTCCCATTTTTTATTCAATTTTAATTCCCATTTAAATTTTCTCTGCTTCCACACTAAGTCTAATTGTAAGTATTTGTGATCATTTTGCAGGTCTCAAAATTAAAGGTTTATTTAAAGAGATTTCTCCACCTTTCTCAGCTTCTTTTGATATACAGTTCAGTCTTTTTTGCTTCACAATTGTACAGTATGTGCATCAGAATGGAGTCAAACTGCAAATAACAAAATTAAAAAACAAAAAATCTGGCATAGTCCATTCAGATAACTAGCCAAAAGTTGTAGTGAGTACAAAATAAAATGTATTAGAAAGTGAAATTATACGTCTTTTAAGATTAACCCAGATATTTCCATTGTGCCATATATTTGACTCCCCTGCTTAAGACTAAGCAGTCTAGCCAACAAATAAAAAAAATCTTCATCTTGGTAGTTTTAATGGAATTGTTTCATACGTTTCTTTTACATTTTCAGTGTTTAGCAGACGTCTTCATTTAAAGCGACATAGATTAGTTACATTTTACAGTCTGAGCAATTGACAGTTAAGAACTTCAGTTAAAGGGCTGAACAGTGGTAACCAAACATTGGTGAAGTTTGAACTGGCATCCTTTGGATTAATATTCCAATACCTTAACTATCACCCATGGCTGGCTCAGGTGGCCCATACATACTGTTAAGAGCTTCTAATAGAACACATGATTTAATCCTACTTGCAGTTCTTCTCTCCACTGAATCCTGTACGTGTCCACGTGGAGATCGGCCCTGACGGCAGAGTCACCGGTGAAGCAGATGTAGAATTTGCTACACATGAAGATGCTGTTGCTGCCATGTCGAAGGATAAAGCCAACATGCGTCAGTACACATTCATATAGCCACTTGACATGATGCTATATGACTAATTCCAGACCTGTTAAATAATTCAAACACAATGACGTTTTAAAAGGTTTTAAGTGTTTTTGTGTTTTGTTTTGCAGAGCATCGTTATGTTGAGCTGTTCTTAAATTCCACAGCCGGAGGTGGAAGTGGTGGGTATGGAGGTTAGTGTGATGTCGGCTAAGTTTGGCATTTTTACTAAGCTGTTGGCTACAATGATCCGAGCCGTCATTGTGTGTTTGATTTCAGGGGGACAGTCATCTTATGGGCATGGTGGCCAGACATTGGGCTCCGGCTATGGAAGCAGTTATGGCAACCAGGGTGGCTTGGGAGGATACAATGATTACAGTGAGTGTCTGTTTCAGTTCTTGTTTTTTCTCATTTTTAAGAAGCATGACAAATGTTTTCATAGCTTTAGTTGTAAAGATGAAATATTACACATTCCACATTTATGGTCAATACATGACTTGTTCACACTAGATAAGCTTTTCCCTCATTTTCTCTCGTCCTGACTGGTAGTCGCTAGGCTTTCATTCTGTGAAATCTCTGGTCTTGATCACTGTGTGAACTGAAGTAAGAAATCTAAGATCCTAGATAACTGGATCATTTGGCTGACTAGCAGTCAGTGTGGTAAAGTCTTCTTTTAGTTTTTCCCCCCAATTCAATTAGTCCATTCATTTAGTGCAGATATCTTCCACAAATCAGGTTCCTTTTCGCAGCCTATGAAGATCTCACCCACATATTTAACACCAGCTAATTACTATCTGCTGCATCTACTGCTAACTAACGATCGTCAGGGAGTTGAACCGAGAAGTTTGGAAGCCCACCACTGATTTAGGTGGAATAAAAACTTTTTTTTCGATGCCTAATTCACTACAGAAAACAAATTCTATTGGTCATGTTACCAGCTTTTTTCCGATTCACTTCTTTTATGTTGCATATTAACGCACAAACTTCTTGATGACATAGTTCTGTCTCAAAGACGTACACGAGATTCTAAGTTAGGTTGACGATCCTGATAAGGACTGGTGGAAAAGTAGTGAAAAAACGATACAAACAGCATAATGAGTGGAAGATATCCAGACGCGTGAAGTGACCCGGCATCTGCAGACATTCTGTAGTGAGAACTTGGCATAATTCATGTGTTTGTATAGTGAATATTGAATTCATTGGTCCTTAAATGGTAATTTGTTTTTCCTGTCAGGTAATCAGGGCGGAATGGGGAGCAGTTATTATGGCGGGGGCAGCCGTGGATCTATGGGTGTGAACGGTCTAAACAGCAGCATGGGTGGAGGTTGGGGAATGTAGCTTCATCATTGATGAACGACTTTATTTCTGCTAACTTTTTGCTTTTGACTTATACTTGACATCCCTTTTGTTATTTTATACTATCACCAGACTTGTATTAGTGTATTGTTTTATTTTATGTGTTCTTTAATAAGTGAGAATCTCTGGACATGTAACTTCAGCTTTTATTTTCTCTACACAAAAGTGAACGTTTTGATGGTTTCTAGTGTTTCTCAAACACAAATGTATCCTGCTGTAAAGCATGTGAGCAGGAGTAGAGTCTAGTTGTCTAGAGTCTAGTACCTATACTTGCATGTACTTATTGTGTTAAATAAATTCCTGTTTACTATTTTGTTTGATTCGCGTGTTGTGTAGGAAATTGTTGTCTGAAGTTACAGTTGCGCTAGATTTTGTTAACCCACCCATCAGTATTTAATAAACTCTGTTCTATAGAGATGTGATTTCAACTAGTAAGTTAACAATGTGAATGTTTGGCTCTCATTATTCCTGCATTTTAGAGTCTATAGTTGTAATATTGTATCGTAGAAAATTATTTTGTTAGCTAACGATGCACTACAAGTTGGCTAACTTTCCTTTGATCTAGAGTTGTCAAACAAATCTACAATAACTTTGCAGCAGAGGGGAACTGGCATTATACACTTCACACTGGTAGTATATGTCTGGTTGCCAAGTTTGGCGTTTCCACACAAACCTATATTAAATGAACCACATTCATAATTGTTTTGCATAGTTTGCACTGAACATTATTTTGATAAATAAGATACTCAAATACATTTGATTTGTAACAGTAATAAAGGAAACATGCCATTTGACTTCAATGCATCATGGGTATCTTTACATTTACATATGTTCACTCAGTCCTACAAATCTACTTAAATGCAGCTCGGCCGTTGAAAGCAATAATATCCACCAAAACAAAGAAAAATGTACATTTTTATTAAAAGAACTAAAACAATCATGTATAACTTGTTAATTACTTTTTTTCTGTCCTGATCAATTTCTGGAGATGAGATTGAAATGTTTTTTTTCTCCACACATCCTAATAAAGAATTATTTAGGAGGCTCAATTTATTTACTCCTGCAGAGTAGTGCTGTAAGAATGGAATGTGTCATTTAAATAAAACCCCCCAAAAAACTTCAGATAGCCACATAAGAAGCAAAACAATTAATCACAGCAGCACTAACTAATGGACATCGATACTCTGAAATTCAATAATCAAAAGCTGAGAATTTGAATGAATGTTTTATTTGTAAAAGCTTTTAAATTGCATGTGACATCATTTTGTCATTCAATTGCCTTATTACTCTTTCCAAAGTCTTCAATAAAAAGTTAATTATTAAAAAATTGTTTAAAAACAGAATGTATCAATCATGCAGACTGACGATATTTTCAATTATCTATTTATTACAAAGTAAAAGCCTTCTCTTAATTTAAATGCTGAATCGTGCGAAGCCTGAAACCGATTCCACCCAGTGTTAAAGTTTCAGAGGCACTTTTTGTGAAAAGGATGTTTCTGATTAAGTACGTAAATGTTTAACTATAAATGGCATTCTTAATTTAATGTTTTTTGTAAACATGACCACTAACCTTTCTCATACACAAGAACTTTCTTTTTTCCAACCGTTATAGTGCAGTTATGGGTGACGGAACTTATCCCAGCTTTTCAAAGGGCGTAAGGCACAACGAAACAACCTGGATGAGTAAGAGTCCACCACAAGGCAGGCACACACATTTACTTACAGGGCAATTTAGTGTCTCCAATCAACCTTACTGCTTGTTTTTGGACTGTGCAAGGAAACCGGCGCTCCCATCGGAAGCCTACACAAAATGTACCTGGACTGATACGGCATTACTTACTAAGCGTGCTGTCCATACACAAACACGCACCATCCCAATGTGCTAGCGTTATAGCGTATAGTTGGGTTAAATGCAGGCATAAGCTATCCAGGTAGCCAATTAGACAGCTAATGAGGTTTTCTTACATCACATTTTAAAGCATAGACCAGTCAGGAAGTAGATCTGAGAACCCACTAGAACAATTTCTTATCTAAACATAAATTGCTTTCATTAAGGCTGATTTCTGTACGAAGATATAGTGAAGTTTGCTGTCTTAGCCCAAGTTTCCACGTCCGACAGGATAGATTAAGGAAGAACGTGTCACATCTGCAGTGTTGCGAAAGGATCCAAGAGGCATCTGTCTCTCTAAAATGGAGATCAGTACTGAATTCCCTACATCATTTCAATATATTAGTTATTTTAGAAACGGTCCAAACTCTTCCTGTAGAAAAAACAACTTTGCATACATTTTTACAATATAAATTAGTAACTCTCTCTCTAGTAACAAGCTCTTTTTTAAGCGATCAGGAGCTGCTGGAGCATCTCTGAAGCAGTAAGGAATGGCAAATATCACAGACGCGCACTGGTTTGGGATATGAGGGCAGAGCCAGCTCGTTACTCGAACAACTGTTGCAGTAAATGTCCCCACAGTTCCTGCAGTGGTGCTAAACAGGGAAACATGACAAGTTAGATATACATCGATTACACGATGGCAAAAAAAGTGAGCACTAGAATCCTGGAAACTTACTTTTCTGCGAGCGATTGAGAATTCTTTTTGGCACTGTTTACACTGTGTAGCCTCGTCGTCTTTTAGCCAGGCCTGACCCTGGAAAAGGAACAAGTATAAAAGCTAAAATATTATACAAACATGCTGTCAGCAATTTAAAAGAAACATCTGACTCTTTTGTATTAGACATTTCTATGCTATACTCGCATGAAACTAAAAGTAACAGTTTATCCCAATTATTAGCAGTCAAAACATATTTCAAACATTACACGCAGTAGTAAGGAAAACCTGAAGGAAAATGTCTATTTATACCCCTCAGTTGCTCAATTAACTGTGCAAATATGCTGAGTAATGGCACAAGTAACCAATGGACAATAATTTACACATAATTTTACAATGACTATATATTTTGTCACAATTATTTAATTTGAATTATGTTCAGATAATAATAAGAAGAATAAGAAATCAGAAATGGGCCATGTGGGTTCCGTCCGGGTACTCAGGTGTTCTTAGTCAGTCATGGACAATTTGCCTTACCTACATGTTTTTTGACTGTGTTTGATGTGACCTTTGTATTACTTAAAACTTGTGTGATGAATGAACGTTTCCTATCATGGATATGACCTAGAGTTTAAAACATGATGTTAAAATGCTCAAAAAATTATAAATACTAGCCGCCATGGCCTGTGGAGCTGTACAAGATTTGGTCTTCAAATGATAGCCTCACTCTATATCGCGCTCTGTTAATATCCTGATACTATATATCAATATACTGCCCAGACGTAGGAGTGCTCAGTCATTCTGCTGGCACGACTAGACTTTAGGTTAAAACTCGAGCAGTGTTGGGCTTGAAAATGTCTGTGACATCACCAAGGATGATCTAACAGCTATACAATTACACGTGTGAGAAACAGTAAGCATCAGTATTACTCTGAATGCAATATCCAGCTGTTTTACTTTGGAAATAAACACCACTGCTGTTTGCTCAACTGTCATAAACGTCTCCTCCTACCTTTAAGGCTTTGTTTACCTCCCTGAAGTCCTCCATCTTCAGTTTGGACCTGAAAGAATGAACAACAGAAAGTGACCTGTGCTCTGGTATAATCCTTCATCTAGTTTTAACAACACTTTAATCCTATTTCGGGTCACGGCGGTACACACACTGGGCATATACACTAAACACCTGAACAGACTGTTCACCCACAGCCACAGGACAATTACAGTATCTCCAATTAACCTTGGAGTTACTTAAGCTCTTTGGATTGTACTCGAGAATCGAACCCGGGACTTCTCGTTGTGAGGTGACAGTGCTAACCCCTAAGCCACGGTGCTGCCCATTCTGGTATAATGTAAAAGCACAACCCTTACTGGCTGAGATGTAGACCCATCTCCTGCAGGGCTTGCTCCTGCTCCTCACACAGTTGCTGCAGCTGTTTCTTCTCCTGCCGCAAATCTAGCAGCTCCTACAACAAACAAAACAATCAGATACAAACACTAGGACCCCTCCGCATGCAAATACAGGACATTTTTGCTGTAAGGAAGATGCTAGGATGCTAGAACAACAACTCTTCCTCCCAAAAGCAAAACCATTTTAACCAATGTCAGAGGAAATGGTTAAGCAGCCGAGAGCACAGTCCATTTTGTTTGGGTTTCTATACCACATCGGCAAAATATTGGCTACTTTATGGCATAGGTGGATACTGTGTCCGTACATCATAATTTACATAATTTGTTTTATATGAAAACATTCTAAAAAGCCAAAAGTTTTATCTGGCGGAATCTTTTCAAACTATTTCTGATGGGTGAAGACGACATTTTACCAAAATGTATTTTATGCTTGATCCCTGGATTGCACCAGTAGTGGCTAGTGTCATTTACTGCTGCGCCACCTACGTGCAATTTGTGTGAAAAAAACGTGATGTAGCAATTCTTCGCTAATTTAATAAAGTTGAGAGGTGGTATTTAGCATATGCTGTCTAAGCTGGACTAACCACATGCAAGCCCTGCAGCTGCTGCAGCTGTGTGCGCAATTCAGTACTGCTGTCCTGCTCTCGTTGTAGTGCCATCTGCAGGTTCTGCCTCTGCTCCTTCTCCTTGGTCAGCTCTGCCTCCAGCCCCGCCCTAAAAAATAGGACCACCGGTGAATGGGACCAGCTGCTTTTTCGGATCAAATCCTAATGTACCGAAACAAATCCTATTAAATACGTGTAATGTTATTCGCTTATTCGGACCAAAATTCCGTTCAATCAGACCAAAAAACGGGAGATCGTCCGTTTGTGGTGATTTTTGTCCAAGTGCAGTCTGTCAAGAAAACGTGTCAAATCACACTGGATAAATTCTTCAAACCTTGACTGGCATTTAGTAAGAATTTTTTTATTATGCTTCACATGCTGAGTATCTAAACATAACATTGTAGATCGTTTCGAAAAACTTGTTTACAAATTTTTTTTAAGCAACAGTAGTTTTTTTGAACGTTTGCTATATGTGTATATGGTACAATAAAGGTTTAACAAATATTTAATATGTTACATAAATTATAGGACGTCCCGTTTTAGTAACATAGGGCAGGTTCGTGTAATAATAATTGGACCAGCTGGTTATTAGGACCAGATGTGGTCTGATTCGACTGTATTTAATTTAGAATATGTTAGATAGTTAAGCCAAGGAAAGAAGGAAACAATGTGCTCTTAATTGTGGTTAGATCAATTACAACTGCATAAATGCAAACGCTTTGCAAGTGTAACATGCATTTATGAAATCTTGGCTGAATATAAGGGGAAAAATATCATGTTTCTATCAGCTAAAGTTGTGTGAAAAAACACCTGTGGATGAAGCATCAGCGTGCTGCACAGAAATGAACAAGATGGAGAGATTTAATGTTTTTTTGCTTTAAATACAAATATGCTTCAGTAGATGAGCTTGGACTGACTCAAATGAATCACTGGTTCGTTTTACTGACTGGCTGATATTAACTCGATTCTGTAAAAGGAATCAGAATGACCATGCTTAGTCATGCTCACTAAGCACTCACACTGTAAACCACTCCAAAATATGGAGAAAATGATCAGACAGGACGGTGGAAACACACCAGCTGTCTTTGTTTTGGTCTTATGCATCGAGTATAAATTAGCATTTAAAGCTTGAAACGTCATAATTTATTTGCCAAACCCGTTTCCATCAACTTTTTTTTCCATATTTCAGTGATGCAATATTTAATCATTTCCACCTTCAAGCATAAAAACATTTTTTTGTGATATGTGTCTTTAAAAATCTGAGCTTCCTATCAAAGTTTTTAAATAGACATTTTCAAAATTTGCCAAAAACTGGTGAATTGAAAACCGGTTTGTGATGCTCTGTGTATTGAGACTTCTGTTAGAACCAGCATTAACATCTTTCAACTTCTCCCATCTGGCAGACGCTACAGGACACTGTCCACTAAGACTGTCAGACATAAGAACAGTTTTTAC
>JAOTRQ010000001.1:2063938-2082325 GCA_028565875.1 Hoplisoma paleatum | reverse complement strand
TAATAATAATAATAATAATAATAATAATAATAATAATAATAATAATAATAATAATAATAATAATAATAATAATATATCAGAGGTGAATAGCCTTTTCTCATGCTCACTAAAAAGAAAAAAATATATATAATGAAAGGAAATTATATCATTATTAATGACAGACACATGTCATTCTTAAAAATAGCTGAAATGATACATGTATTTGCCAAATCTGTATCAACACCTAACATTTTATATCAAAATGAGTTCAGTAACGTTGTATACTGCATAATCCAGAATTGTGAAAGACACACTGCAATGTTACATGCAAAAAACTTTAATTAATGTGTAAAATTCCTACAATGACCATGTTTTTTTTTTTTAAGCCAGACCAATAACCCTGTCTGCTTCAGGTGTACTGTATGACCTTGTGTTCTGACCCCAACTTCCATTTGGGATATGTGAAGAGAGAATTTTGTACTGGATATCTGTAAAGGTGAAATGATGAATAAAGGCATTTTATGTTGAAACTGATGGTGTGTTCTGCTCCCTGTGTCCTTGTCACTCCATATCCTATGCTGAAACATTCCTTAAGCATCATGACACTAGAGATGATATTGCTGTAGTAAATGATTATACATGCTTTTGCAGAGACAACGCTGCTGATGTTACAATATATGCAACTGGTTCTTTTTTACTTAAAGCAGCCAGGTGCAAATGGGTGATCGCAGTAATTTTTATTTTTTGGTTTTTATGGAGGGAACACATGTTCTTGTATGCCAGGGACACAGGTACACATTGGGCCTGTTTAGATAGTTCAGGGGGTTATAAATCAGGAGGGTTGGTGGTAACTAGCTTTAAAAATTCAGGGACAAATACTCTCTAGAGCAGTGTGTTTCCATGGCTGTGTTTCCATGTCAAGAGAAAACTGGTTAATGATATTATTGTGTGCTAACACAACTCAGCACTTCCTTTTTTGTTGTTGCAAGAGTCTCGTTACTAAGTCCCTTGAGTGTAGGGCAAGTATGCTGATGATCAGAGTTTGATTTCTTTTTCTTTTTTTGCTGTGTTCCTTTTCTTTCTGTTTCTTCTGTGCAGGAACCACACCTCGCTAGGTGGCATAGTTTGAGTTACCATAAGGTAATACTCTGATCTTTTGAGTGTTTCATTGGTTGTCTATCCCAAGTCCTTCTTTGGAAAACCAATGAAGCAATGTTAATGGGCTAAACGATCATGGTACATGGTACAACCATGGTTAGGTTGTATTTCAAGACAAAAAAAGTAGTTGTTTAAAATTTGAAACACTGCTCAGCCCAGCAAGGTATTGTAAATTATTTACACTGATGTCAGAGAGAAATAGTAGATGATTTAGAGATGCTTTAAATCCCATTATATGTGCTTTAATAATTAAAATTGTTCTGTATAATTTGATAATTGTGATATCATCAAACTGGCACTCCACATGATAATAAGGTAAAGCAATACTCAGCAAATTTTGCCTTAAAAGTACTTAATACAACCCAAAAACTTAAAAATATATCTACTTAAAAATATAATATATAATTTAGAATATATAATTTGTCATCATTGTTAGAGATTTAAATGTTGTACAACCTGTTAAATGTTGCTCATCCTACATCTGTAAATTATCTTCTTTTATCTTTTCCTACTTTTATACTTTTAAATTGTAGTTTAAATTATTTGTTAACCGTAATTTCGAGTGTTCGGATGGAGTGGGTATAAAGCATTTCACTGTCGGTTGTACTATGTATAGCTATGTATGTGACGAATAAACTTTGATTTGATTTTGAACCATAGTGCTAACAAGCAGGTTAGTGTTCTATAAAAAGTTCTATATTTGAACCAGGCTCTTTATTAGTTATAGTCACTAAAATCATATAACTGCTCCACACCTAGCGATTTCTTCAAAAATGCTTATTTCATTTTATTTCATTTTGGTTGTAATCCATGTTTGTAAATATTTTCCATTGTAGAAGCCATCTTGGAATTTTCAATTTTCCAGACCATAAATAAACATATTTAACTGTGTTTATTGAACCAATAAACAAAACATAGAGGGACATAGAAATCTACAGCATTTTCTTGGTTTACATGATACTGTATATGTTACACTTTGATCTTCAACCTGACACCTGACGGTTTCACATGCTACATTGCGGAGATGACCAGGTGGCTCCGGAAAAAGGGGGATTGTTATTCAAACATGGGTCTTCCAATTTGTGAACAGGAGCTGCACTGCTGCATCACCAGACAACTAGAATAAAACAAAGACAAAACTAACTTGCTTAAGGGAAGATTAATGCTGCGACTGAATCTATAAAAGTCTCATCATTAGACTGATTTAGAGTCAGTGAATGTCGGATTCAGTTCGATTTTGTTCTGAGTACTTAGCCCAGTGGCGCTACCTCTGAAGCTTATTTGGATTTGAGACATCAACCTTCTGGTCTTAGCATTGCTGTTGAAATAAGTAATAGACTGGATCGGATGATTCAGGACTCCATATGATAGTAAGGAATCTGACAAATATGGATGAAATCAGTGACTGGAAGCAGTGGCTAGACATCGGACGAGAAGATGGAGAGCAGAGGTTTGCTTTTGGCTTCGACCCAGGATCAGTTACCAAGGGCAGGTTGCTCGGAAAGGTGGCAAACAGAGCAGTTTGTCATGCCACTAGAGGGCACTCCACCCATTAGTCATTGTGATGAATTAAATCATCTAACCATACACACAGACACAAATAGTGAGAGTGAGAGAGAGAGAGAGAGAGAGAGAGAGAGAGAGAGAATGAATCAAACAGACAGACTGGCTGTCTACAGCATGTGGGAGGCCCTTTCAACCAATATAATAACATCTCCAGGGTAAACTCTCACTCTCCCTTTCACTTTCTCACTCTCTCTATACCAATCTGCCTTCCAGTGACTCTTTCCATCATACTCTTGATGTCAAACTCATACAAGCATACTAAAACTAAATATACACAATAAATTATATATACATGTGCAAACTTTAGGTGGAAAGAAGTATTAATAAGTCGACTCTGAGACAGTCTACGGCCTGGTGTTACACTGCATAGTTTTAAAGAGAAATTGATCTTTGTGTGATTATGATGTGAATGCAGTAGTGAGTTTTTAGCAAGATAGAATAAAAATGGAGTGCCCACCATCACAGAACTCCCCCTCGTGAACCAGTGGATTAAAGTGCTGGTGCTAAGCCCAGATAAATAAAAGTGTTATGTCAGTAAAGCCATCTGACATAAAAAGCCTGTGCCAAATCAATAATGCACCACAATCTTCTGTGGTGACGCCTAACTGGAGTAGCTAAGAGTATTCACAGAGAGTGAACATGAAATATTTGCATTTTTAAAAAGCTAAAGTACTCAGTGAAAGTGAAGTTGATAAGAATGATTAACTCAACACATCACCTGCAAGTAAACATTTTGATTAAAATGGGCATCAATTGATTGAAAGCATAAAACACTTTATTCCAGACCAGTGGAAGTCAATTAATAAATCAAAATTAATATGGTTGAACATACCAATATAGTGAACCAAGAATAGTGTTATTGTTTCTTTCGTTCATTACACTTTACTATATAAAAGTAAAATCTAACTGTCAGTCACTGTAGACATTACAATAGCAGTCATTACTATGAATTCAGAAAAAGTTATTCAGAAAGGATATAACAATGTATTGACTCAAAAGAAAAAGTAATTTAGAGTATAAGCCCTCCACAATGGTCACCAGTTTTATGCACACCCTACACGCTAGTACATGCGTGAGTAAACGGTATGCTATGTAGAAACATCAGTAGCGGAAATATAACGTAAGTTGCATAATTATTTCAACATAGCAGTGATTATCTCTTCACTTCACAGGTCAATCAAGAACATTATATCACCAAAGTACATTCATAAAACAAAAAAGGCCAGGTGTATGGATTTGAGTGACTTCAACAGACATGGGGAAATTGTGTTGGCTACAAAAACTGTAACTCTTGTGGGGTCTGCACAGGTCAGTATCTATTAAAACTGATCCAATAATTAAACAGTAATTAACCTGGTTCTGATAAAACTTGCCTCTTCTGATAGAAAGGTGTAAGATTACACAGTACATCACAGTTGTGGGGCTGTCTCACAGTTAATTTAGATAGTGGAAATGTAGAGTGAGAAAGGGGAGTGTCCTGTCTGTCTGTCTGTCTGTCTGTATGTGTGTGTGTGTGTGTGTGTGTGTGTGTGTGTGTGGTGATAGGTAAATGTCATGAGCATGATGTACTGCTTACTGAACAGATGGGCTGGCAAAGTGAGAAAGACACTCTCAGCCTCATCAGCAGTGCATATTTACACACACACACACACACACACACACACACACACGCACACACACACACACACACACACAAACACACACACACGTTCAGACAAATGTTGTACTGAACACATTTATCAGATGTAATAGTGTGATAAAGCTGAAGGGAATAATATATGTGTTAGCTGTGTGTGTATGTAAGAAAGAGCATTGTGAATGTCATATATTTGGCATAGATATCATTTAGATATCATCATATCTGTTTTGAAACAAAGATACAAATCAGCAAGACACTGACAAAGGAATCAGGTTTGATGTTCCTTTAATTTGGGACATTACAGGATGAATAAACGTGGCAATATGCGACTTTGCTGATACGCCAATCAAGGAGGAGAAACCTGCTTGCCAGTATTTTGGTGGAATGCTGGGGTCCTGGAGCGTAACTGGAACATACACAAGCACAAGAACTACGGAAACCAAAACAAAGAAACAGGGTTGAACAGGTATGTAGATGGACTCAAAAAGCAAAGCTGGGATAAATACACTGGAAATATGGAGATGAATTATGTAACTTGGAGGATGAACTAGACCTCAGGACTTGAAGTACTGGATCATATGTTGACTATCTGCGGCTGACTGGAGTCCCTTGTTATTACAAAGTAATTATGGAATTATATTGTGATTAGTGACAAGTGAAGGTAATAAGCAGGGCACCAGCAGCATTCTTCTTCACCATAACTCAACCAATCCATAAGATACTGAACTTTGTATCCCTGATGGTGAAATTTCAGAAGTCGTTGATGAGTGAGCGATGCTTATTCAGCGGGCATCGAGGAGAGTATTTGACTGGCTTGATCTTCCTCTTGTGACCAGCTTTGGGATTAATTATCTTGGTAATAGTGTATTGGCCAATGAAGCAGGTAGTAAGTTGCCCAGATACAGAGTGCAAGATAATATCACTGATGAACAGCCAGACTGTTTGTCCGTGGCAATAATGAGGGCACTGAGAGTTGGCGGCCTGCTTCATGCTGCCACATGCCTTAAACAGAGTGGCTCGGGTGGTGGCCCAGGTTCTTTTGCAATAGTGGATATGGTCTTGGATGGATGTAACCATGAACTCAGATTCTTGGTTAGGCAAGTACCAAGCAAAGAAAATGAGTTAAGTATTAATTTCAAGCCATGTAGCCAGCCTACTGGGCCGAGTTCTGCCCTTTCTGCCTGGCTATTAGTCTGGGGGTGGAACCTAGAGAAAAAAACAATAAAAAAAGAGATCCGATAAGTGCATAGAACTCTCGCCGGGTCTGGAAGGTTTTGAAGGATTTGCACTTTGACACAACATCTGAAGGTAATCTATGAATCCGTAATACCGGATCGAAGAGAATCCAAGAAGTTTTTCAGGGCTGAGGCCAGTTTTGGTAATGCTACCCAAAGCACAGCTTTAAATAATTGATCAACTACAGTGTCAATGTTTTGCCCTCAGTCTCAGCGAGGCTGGTAAAGGAATCCTGAGCCAGGTAGGATCATGGTCGTCAGGACAGGGGAAGAGGCATGAGTAACCTGAAGGGTTGCCGATGAGAGGTCTTGAACCAAGGATACACAGGACATGCTGCCACATACTCATGGGTGTCTGCACGGCTTGAAGGCCACCAAAATGTCTTTCAAGGATGAAGAAAGTTCGTTAAGTCCTGGGATGGCAGGAGAGCTTCGAATAATGAGTCCATTTCAAGAAGGCGATCCTGGTGCTTGAGCAGACATATTTTTTCCCTGGGTGGTAATCCTGTGTGATCTTGATCCTACTCTAAACCTTCTTAAGGCAACCACCACACACTCAGTGTCAATGATGTTGATGGGGGTAATTTGAGATTCGACAGCCTCACTAATTTGAGAAAGTGCATCAGGTTTGGTGTTTTCACCTGGTGTCTGTAAGTGAGAGTGAAATTGAACAGCACCCTCTTACCCGCATCTTACCTCGACCAGAGCTAAGTTGACTGCAAACAGCTCCCGATTTTCCATATTGTAGTTTAGCAGATGAATGTTTACGGGAGAAGTAGGCACATGGGTGGACTTAGCCAACCTCACCCGAGTACTGGGAGAGAACGGCCCCAACCACAAACTCAGAAGCATCAACTTTAGCAATTAACCGGTGTGGTTGGATGTCGATGATTGTTGAGATTAACTGGTCTTTTAGTTGACAGAAGGCAGCCTCCGCTTTGGGAGTCCAAGAGAAGTCTTTCTTAGACGTGAGAGGCAGAGCAATCTGGCTGTACTGGAATAGAAGAAAGGTCTATTTGGTTGGAAAGGGGAGTGGGATTAGCCAGAGGAGCCATGTGGAATGTAAGCACAGGAAGTTACATTAAGTTCCCCAGGATAGAACAATGCCTCACGTCCAATAAATAAGGGGGGTTTGGAAGGACAACAACAGGAACTCAAGGACAACAGGGGACTTGGGTGAGTAGATGATGACAAATGTGATAGACTCCCAGACTTATGACATGGACTGTCTAATACGATGGGTGATCTGTGCGAAAAGGCTCCCTCCCAGGCTCCCTCCACTCCATTAACTACCTTAATGGATTGTGGACCAAACAATTGTCTTCTCTTTTACTGCTCTTTTGCTGCAACAATCTCTGATTTGATGACAATTTTTTATAGTGCTTCCTGACACAACTGTACTTTAGTTCTTCTATCACTGACTGACCCTAATAAACCACTGAAATCAATTTATATTTTTGTTGTTGGCACCACCTTGTTTATACCCATACTTGGTATTCCGCATGTAATACAATTTATTAAAAAAATGCTAACAGTGAGCAAAATGCAAATAATTACTAAATGTGCAGCTTCTTAAACAAACCAGAACACTTTCAGAACTGTGGAAGACTAAAATGTGAAAAGTCTTTTATTGTAATGTAAGAATTGTTCTTTTACAATGGTAGCTATTTGAACTGATAAAAGTGATACAACCATTAAAGGCCATGAAACTATTTGTTCAGCCTGCCTTAACCTCAGTTTAGCTCACTGACATCTAATCAGTACAAATGTAGCATTATTTTATCTACACCAAACAAAACAAATAGGTTTCTGTACATATTTATTTATGATCGAACCTGATAAAAACAATTCTTTGAAAACTTGTAGAAATCTTGTAGATGTGGAACACCAAATATTGTCTACTACAAAATTATGCACAAAAGTGGTCTATTATCTGCCTACTTGACACTTGTTTATTTATAGCTTTTCCTTCGATGTCCAGCCAATCTTGTACTGGTGTTCTTTTACAGATTCTTCCCCCTTAGAATAATGTTGCACATATTAGAGTTTTTACATTATTATCTTACATAAAGGTTAATCATAATAATAGAAATAAAAAAGCTTGATTGAATGTTTTTTTTACTCAAAAATGGTCAAATTGGTATCTCAACAAAGCAAGTATAAGACACTTCTCACAGCAAACTGACAGAATAAAGTACATAAATAATATTAATAATTTATATATATATATAATATATTAATATATTTATTAATATAAATAATATATAATACATTAAAAATGTAAGTACATAAATAAACTGTCATATGGAAGAAGGAGCTGGAGACAATACTGCAGAGTGTAAACTGCTATGTTGCTGTATTTATTAACACCAAAACTAAAGAAAGCATAAAGCAAATTTCAACAAAATGTGAACAGAAAAAGAGTAAGGAAAAAAACCCAAATAGAGATGCTGGAAGCAACAGAATAAAATGCAACTGGCACAAAAACCAGCACACTCTCCAGTTTGCTAAATCCACTACATAATTCAAGTTTAGTAAAAACACAAGCTCTCTGATTGGTTAAAAATAGCTAATTGGTTGTGATGGGATTCATCAATTCAATGCAAGGGCATATGGATGTTTGGTTATGTGATTTGGGACACTCAAGAGGATCATTTCAGCTTGAGCACACACAGTTTCACATGCCACTTTCTTTCTATCTGCATGTAGGTCATTAGTGTAACAACAGGGATTCAAATCCCTTTCAACAGGAGAGCGAGATCTCCTCCCCAAGAAAAAAAAAGTTGAAGCTTTTTTAGATTCTTGTGTTACCTCACCTGCATTTAGCCACACGTGTCCTGTGGTTGATAACATAGTTTGCTACGAAATGCTGCCCTTGAGTAAGCTCAAGTAAGCACCGACAGGCTTCAGTTACCTCTACTAGATGAAAAGAAGTGTCCTTACAAGCTTCACAAAAGGCCCATTCTGAGACACATTCTCAGGGCAGTGGCACACTCAAGAGCCCTTCCCTGACTTGCTCTGTAGAAAGCTGGGAAGGCTGCTGATCACGTCTCCCACAAAGCATTTATGTAGTGCTATGTGAAACTTACTGGCAATCCATGATTGGAGACAGGCCTTTAGAGCTGTCTGTTATAGATGACAAGAATTGGGAGATTTCAGTCCCTAATTTAAATGGTTCATGCACTTTTTTGTCCTGTATAAGAAGGATCCTTGGACCAAAGGATGCAAAGTGGACCCAGACTGAATTTATTTGCACTAAAACAAAATGAAATGTAAAAGCAAATATAAGAACATTGGAGATGAAAAGGAGACACAGGCAAACCCTGGTTGAGTCACTGGAAGACACAGGCTGCAGAACCGTAAAAACAGCAAAAACAAAACAGATGTGCAAACTCCCAGTTGCTCGGGTAACAGATTGGTGTGCTCTCCATTGTGGTACAATTTCAGTAGCAAAATTAGAAAGGTGCTAATAAAGTGCTGGAACTGACGAGGCATAAGTATATAGTTTGAAGTGCAAACCCCAGTCAAAGCTGTGGCACCTGCACCCTCTTCACTACACTATAAGTGAATATGCAAAAGGAAAACTGTGCTAGTTAAGCATTGATATGATGAACCCCTTTGTCTCAGCTGCCTGTGTAATGCAAATAAATAATAGACAGAGCCTGGGGGGGGGGGACTGTGACTGAACCCACTACAGGGGGAAAATGCTGCCAGAAAAAAGGACAAGTGCTGCCATTGGATCACTATTGGCAAGAGTGAGCGCTGACATATTGGAGCCCTGGTGAAAAACATAAATTCCACCAGGCCATTCCACAGGTGCTGCTTCACGAGTGCAGCCCCAGGTACAGGTTGTCATTACTAATTAGGAGATCACTATTTGAGGACAAATCAGGTCTGTAATGCTCAATGTTCACAAGATGCTGCAGGAACCCATACATAAACAACAGCAAGAGGCTTGCCATGTGATATCTACAAGAGAAAAAAAAAGTTTCCCATGCTTTCATTTCTGTAAGCAATGACAAATACAGTGATGTTGCAGGGATACTTTTATAATATAACTAGCAAATAGAATAAAAATAATCCATTTTTTAGATGGTGTTTTTATACTCATTTGGCAAAAAAAGCTTCGATCAAGTGTCTAGTCAACCTGTGTCATCTGTATTTTTGCTGGTTGTCTGAACCTAACACACTATTACACGGGAAGACTTGTGTTAAATATGACAAACTTCTTACAGTGACTAAAGTTGACATTTAAAGCCATGTTCCCAGGTGCCCATAGTACTTGCTGCTGCTATGCAACAACAGTACCCTTTTCATTTTGTCATACTTTCACCAGTGATTGATTTTACTGAATTGTGCTTGTGCGTGTGCATGTGTGCACACATTTATGGCTGTAGTGGTCAGGTTGGAGGGAGACGGTGTTTAAATATTAATGCTGAGGTCTTCTCTGAGGTCTGTGGTGGCAGCAGTAAGTCTGCTCTCTCTTTCGCTCTGTGTGTAGATGTGTGGGTGTCGGTGTATTTGTATCTGATAAATATATGCATTGTTGCTGATCTCTCTCTCTCTCTCTCTCTTTCTGTGTGTGTGTGTGTGTGCACATCTTTGTGTTTAATTTCTGTGCATGAGTATTTGTGTGTGAGTCTTTTGCTGATGTATTGGTAATTCTGAGAACTATGTGGCGCCAAGATGAGTTTGGCTCGATATGGTCGAGTAAGCTGATAATGTTTGAAGGAAGGACAGAATGTGTGTCTTTATTCTGCATTGTGTTCAGACACTGTCCAATTTATTTGGAGGATGATTTGAAAACAAAATTTTTATGTCCGCATTCTTGAAAATTTAAATAAGTTTTTTTGGCGATTATTCATGAGAAGTCATTTAAAAGTGGCGTATTGAATTGAGCTACGGGTGGGAATGTAGTAAGGTTTCTTGTGTGGATTCATATTCCAGTATTTTTTTATAACTTTGTGTGTGTCAAGTGTCATATACAAGTGTCTCTTTCACACACACACACACACACACACACACACACACTTTTTTATTTAGGGTAATATCATTCTTTGCAATGCCAAAAGGACAGAATGCAGAGGACATAAAATAGTCAAAACACCTCTTAAAAGTTCAGGTCTTTAAAAAAGATTGTTGTATTTGTCTGCAGGGTATGCTCTTCAAAGCAAAATGTAGATTCCGTTTGAATCTAATATTAAAAGCATGAAACAAAATGAACTGTAATATATTAGTATTATTTATCACAGTCCAAATGCCTGTCAAGTTATGTGAAGTTACTTTATTGTCCTATAGATGAATGGGTTTGCTCCCAGGCCTTAAAGGGCATTAGATTGAATGTACTTAAGAGGAAACTTGTTTCAGAGAGTCAAGCATAAATGTTTTCAACTTATCTGTTTTCATGCACTCCAAATAAATGAATAACCACAATTCACATATTTACAGCATTTTTGGATAGGATGAGCAACAGATATTAAAAGAACTCCACAATGGAATTGAAAGGTCACCAGTTTTTATGCACCTTCACATATGTTGTAAATATCAAACTAACTCACACAATTTAAATTATCCAACATGTTGATGATTATTAGGATTTGCTTTATATGTATATTAATGAGCCTCAGGCTAAATGCCATTAAGTATTTTGGGGATTGGGGTTCTGCTGCTCCATTTCATCTGTTCTTCCATGGGTCTACCCAGGCCCCCTGCTGGTGGCTGACTGCATTGGCAAAACGCTCGCAAAACTATACAAAATCTAAAACTAATACTGATACTAATAAAAATGAACCAGAACTATGCATTGACAAATACTAAGAAACCTAAAATGAATACAAACTAAATTAATTGGATTAAAACCTAAATTAATTATTTGTTTTAACTTTGTGTCCAGTTGCTTTGGTTTCCTTCTACCACTGTGAAATGTGGATCAACTAAATACTGTATGATTATAATGTAGATGATGTAGATGCAATTGACAATGCAGCGAAATTAAACTGACTAAATAATTGTTATTTTTAATTATTATTGCCAAGCATCTGGCTCACTTTGAACTGGATGAGAATATAGTATGAAGAAAATAATAAATGTAATAATAATAATAATTAAAGAATATTTAATAATTACCTGATCAGGGCTAGCCTTTGAATTTAATAAATCCCAGAATAAACTGACCAAGTATAAACAAAGACACATTTTAGATAACACAAGCACAAAGTGAAGTTTTAGAATGTACATTTTATTTAAAGTGTATAAACTAAGTCTAAAGCAACTTTGTAAGTAAAAATAAAGATTGCATGGTAATAAAATACTAGAAGTGTATACTAGAAGTTTTTTTTATGTAAAATTAGAGAGCAATTTCCCCTTTATTATTACATCTTTATGGTAATATATTTATTTATTTTTAGAATATTGTTCCCTCAGGTAAAAAAGATAAGAAATAAATGTATGAGAATATTGTAAGGTGTTAAATAGGTTAGCTGAACTTTAATTCTTTGGCTTGTAAGGGGAGGCTGGTTTAGTACACTTGAGACTCCTCTCTAACACCAATTACAATATAACCTAATACTGAAAAGGTTCTACGTTGCTTTGTAATAGTGAAATGAATAATGTGGCTCCTGGGAGGTGCTTGACTTTTTAATCTATGACTACAAAAATATGATAAAAGTCTTAGGAAATGTAAGCAGAGCTAAATAACAGTAATAATCAGATATTCAAAAAGGAAATATATAATCCTTCTTTACAAAACACAAGCAGTTATGTTTATTTCTAGGTTTATAAAGTAAATTTATTTTTTGAATACAACTTTTATTTATTTGTAACTGTTTGTATTATGACACCAATTATTGAAATGATTCTTTTAGTCTAAAATCACCTCTAGATATTTTGATACCACTGAAGTCTGACCTCATTATCATTAGCTTTTATTACTAAACTCTTATATGTGTAATACTTGTTTTGATCATTTTGACTAAAACATGAAAATGCATTGTGTAATAGAAACATAAGCAATTTTATGATATTATGCAGTAAAAGTAGTGAGTCATGTAAACATCAATTGAGCATCATGTGTTGCGTCTGACTGTAGGTTTTTTTTGCACCTGCCAGATAGTAAGTAAAATGTTGAGTTTGTCCACGGGAGTCCAATTCTGTCCTGGTTTGTAGTTTAACTAAATAAAACTATAATGGATGTGGGCAGGACATATTCAGTTATTGCAGTGTAGAATTGCTTTAACTGCTCAGCCAAAAGTTGATGCTGAAAGTACATCCTTTGCTTGACTTTATTGTGTGGCTTCACAGCAGTTCGATATTGTGATGGGGAACAGAATATGAATGTGATGGAGAGCAGAAAAGTTATATATACTGAATAATTAACATATTTTTCATAAAGTACTAAAAGGTGACTTACTGTTGGTTATAAAATGTCCACATAGTGGTTAGGTGATAGTTGCACAGAGAACTGAACATTGTAAACTTTCTATAGCTGATTTCCTTTTGAAGTCTGGGTGGCTTGTGGAGAAAAGCTGTTTCTCTTGCTCTCAGTCTTGGTTAAAAGCCTTAATATGTGAGTCATGAGATTCTGAAATATCCTATACCGTCTCCACGTCTCAAATCAAACATTATATACATGACTGTTGACTGTAGAATAAATATCAAAAACTTTAAAATAAAAAATATAATAATATAATTTTTAACTAATTGCTTTACATCTTGGTTACTAAATAGTTCTTGGTAGGGTATGTTACTGAAATTAGAGAGCCTAAAATGAGCAATATAATTTTTACATTATTAACGCTTGGCCATTTATAGATTTTAATGAAATCCAAATTGCCAAATTAATATGAGTTTCACTTTGAGCTGGGACAAAAGTAATAGGTCTGAAACATAAAATTATTTTACCACCATATTCATCATTTTTTGCACACTGAAACGATAAAGTTTAAAATTAGCCTCCCGTTAAGAGAAGTCTGTGATGGATGGAGGAGGATTATAATTAAATTAAATTATCAGTGCATTTCATTTCTGGGAATGAAAAAAGAATGAAAAGAAAATTCTAATGAGGCAAAAAGCAGTGAAACGTGTTAAGAACCACTGTGTGTGTTTATCTTTTATCAGTGTTTGAGAACAGCTGATAAAGAAAATGAACTTAAGAAACTTAATATAAACTTTAATATTAATCCTAAAATAAAAGTCAGTTTGCATTAATTTAGCTTGTGTTGTGAAGTTCAGCTCTACACTGAAACTGTCTTTAAAATCCATTTCTAATAATTTAGGTTTATTTATTATATGATTGTTATTTAATCTTATTGTTATATACTTTATTTAATTTAGTTCAGCGCTGTGTACCTTGCTGTTTACAGTCCATACTCCTGTGAAACGCATGCCCACACACACACACACACGCACACGCACACACACACAAGAAAAAGATAATTGTACTATGTGAGCATAGTTCATTTAGCTATCAAGATCATCAAGATGCAATACAATATTAATCTATGACTTTCTATGGAACTAAATATGTCACCAAATATGAAATTAAGGGCTTAGAAATATTTTGCATTGCAATTTCAATTTAGATTTTTTACAATTTATACAATTACAGCTTCAAATATGTGGTGCATTAAATTCAGTGTGTCAAATTGGGTGTGGTAAATTCCTTTTTATAAAAAAAAAATAACATCCATGACATGGATGATGAGCAATCAATTCTGATTCAGACAGAACAGATAGCCAGTCAATCAGGTCACATTTCAGAGATCATGCGAGTTTAATTGTAAAGAATTGTACTCATATAGGCTCTTTTATTTCATTTATTAGTGTGTAACAGTAGTCAAGTTAATTAACGAGTGAGCTTACAGTTCAAGAGTGCCAATGTCTTATAATAGAGATTAGACATGCAGCTGAGTTTAGTAATGACGTTTACATAAAATATAGTTCTTTCTCTTTAGGGAACCTTTGCTTAGTCATACTTTAGGAAGACTATTTGGAATATATTTTGGACCTCTTAGAGTTTACTTGTACACAAGAACTTTATATGCGGTATCCACTCAAGTAGCTGTTGGTCCAAAAAATTTTCTGAACCAAGACAGCTACACACTAAAACCTAAAGTAAAACATGTTTTGTTAACTGCACCAATATATACATAGAAATACAGACTACATAACCAAGTCAAATTAATATCAACTAATATTGGCTTGCATGACATCCTCATCCTCCATTTGTCATGTTTATATATATAAAGGTAGTCTGTATCGTTCTATTCTTCACGTCTCTTTCAGATCGAAGTAAAATGTCTATTTATTCCACAGGGTTACGGTCTTCAAATTCTGGCTGCCTCTAGCTTTAGATATATGAAAATCCCATTCTAGCCCTAAGCTTGATGCTAAAGCTCCCTGAACCAGCAGTTTAAGGCATTTGGGCCTGCACTGAATTATTAAATGATACACAGAATGGACTCAGGCAGGTGGGAAAATAAAAACAAAAAATAGGAAAAATTATAATAAAAAACAGGAAAAAATATTTTCCTCCTTATTTATTATTCATAAAAATTCATAGACTGACAGTATGACTATATTACCAGTATACCAGTCCTTACCCTTTTTCAAGATTTACATTTACAATTTGCATTTTTTGGGTTTCCCCAAATTTTATTGTTGATTTGTATGTGGTTGTAGTTATGTCACTGCCCCCTACTAAAGGGTAATGCCAACAAATTCGAGAAAGCATTCAACAACCTAAATTTATATTCACCTTGTGGCACTTGTACCAAAATTTCATGACCTAAACCATTTGTTGTATTTGAGTGCATCAAATGTGGGTGTGGGGCTGCACGTGCAGGGCTCTGCACTTTAAATTTACCCAATTGTCTTTTCCCCCAAAAGCTCATACTTACTTAACAAAATTGCAAAATTGGTGACAAAACTTTATGCAATTATACTTGCCTTTGAGGGGAAGACGTGTCTCAGTTCATAACCAATCTTAAGAACCTAGAGCATTTGCATTCAGCAAAAAAAGCTTAACCTTTGTCAGACGTGTTGGTCACTCTTTTTTACTCATTTCCATTTCATGATTACCTATCGACCTGGAACATGCAATATTAAAGCAGACACTTTAGGTCTTTTAATGATGAGTGTCTGATAACGACAATCCCTGAGAGAAATTTGACACCTGAAGTAGTCATAGCTCCTATTTGATGGGTGGTGGATGAGGAGATCAACCAGACTCTTGCTGTGGTTAGTATTCCTGCACAGTGCTACCTAGGCATGATTCCAAAACAAAATAATAACATGTACCGTCCTTGTCATTTCTGTTGTCTGGCCACCCCAGTGACACCTGTACCCAACAAGTAATCTTTAACTGTTATTGGTGGAAGAGTATGCCCCGTGTAGATTTGTGGCCTTGTGTTCCATGTGCTGCCAATGTAAAGTCCCTAAAATTCTCTCAGTTGGCAAACTTCCACCCTTACACATTCCTGCATGTTAACGGTCTCATTTCGCCCTAAATTTACCCAATAATACCCAATAATTTCTAATTCTTGACTGAAAACTTTACATCAGTGGCTTAATAGATTTGATTGAGTGAGCTTTGTGCAATTAGAAGAAATGAGAAAAGAACATTGTCAAATGAGATGTTTTGCCTGCTCAAATAAAATAGCCTGACTGTAAATTAGTCAGGCTGCTTAAAACAGTGTGCCTTTTATTAATAGGATTTTACATTTTTGAACATGAAATTATATATAGTTATAGTTGATAGCCATAGTATGAATCTCCAACTGCCCTCTGAGTATGACTGAGCATGACAAATTATACATACTCTAAATATAATTGTACCTGTTACAATTTACAATTATAATGTTTACTGACAAAATGTTTCCTTCTGTTACCTTTAAGCTTGACATAACACATATGCCACATAATGTTATAAAAAAAAATGATAGATCTTTTGCATTTAGCATAAGCATATAAAACATTAGTATGCGTTATGAAAACTTTATTTTTATGCAAAAGTTGTTGGCCAGCATGCCACAGATCCATATTTTATGTTCACCTCGTTAAACACAGATTATTAAAACAGTGCTTTGGGCAGGACATATAATTGCTTCAAATAAATGCTGCATATGGCTTGCAAAGGGCAAGGGTGTGCAAGAAAGATTTTCTCTAAGTAGTTGATCAAAAGCTTTGAACTAATTACATTTTTTCACAGCCTTTCTAAAACTAATTCTCACAAATGTGTTTCCATGGATTCTAAATTAAATGTGAGCATGCAAAAAAACACCAATTGTCATATTGAAAAAAAAGGTCATTTGTATACTGTAATGCATAGTACAGTGCAAGGATTCGCAGCAGTCAAATATACTGAAGTAAGGTGCCTATGGTCATTTCAATAAAGCGGTATATCATATGTGATTGATACATCAATCACCTAACCAAAAATGACTTAGTAACCCATCAATTAAAGGCACCAATGGATCAAGAAATTCATCAATTACACAGCTCACATCATCACAGAAAAGGCTAGAGCTGCAATCTCATGCTGTGAGGACATTGGCCTAGAAATCTTTAATACTGGCAGAGTAAGGCCATTTCAAAGATTTGGCAATACATGAGTTCTGATAAAGTTTTTGAGAAAATGCAATTTGAAAACAAAATTTTTTCAACACTGATAATTTTCATAATTTTCCAGACCATGTGACATACCAAATCAAAGCAGACATCTCACATTTCACATTAAGGAAAATTCTGGTAGCCTCCTGATTACACTGAAATTAATGTGGGACCTATTCATATAGTGCAAACTAGCTAAAGCTACAAGTTTACTACCTCTTGCTGAACTGCCATGCTTGTAGTGGGTTTGCATTAATTGTAAGATCTGTATCCATTTTATGATGATAGTAAAGAAGTTTCTAAACTTAAAACCATCCAAATCATGATGGTTTTTGTAGAAAACATATTGTATAACGGTATTTTCCAGTAGAAAATTTTAACATAAGATGATTGCAATTAGAGATTTCTTACCTCAAGATTTACAACTAAAGATTTGCAAATCCAGATTGTTTCACCCTCTAGTTTGTTTCAGTGCCTTTTGTTATGCTTAGCACATTTATTTGTCTGCCACTTTTTATGTGGTTTATGTAGTCATGTCCATTGTGCAGTTTATGATTTTGGTAGTTGGTGACTTAAAGCCTCATAGCAGTGTGACGGGAGGCCCATGCCCATGGTAAAAATTGCTTTAGGGAATGTTCAGTTTGAGTTTGTTTCATGATTCATATTGTATTTCAAAACAACAGACCCAACTGTCTCAGTGGGCTCATCTGAGTGCAGACTGGTAGTTATATTGTCAATGTAAGCTATATTGTCAACTCCACTGGTTCTACATTTATCAATTTCATTCTTTCTATTTCTTATTATTTCAAAACAATGAACTCAACCAAGTGAAAAGCAGGCAATCACTCTTCCACATATTTCATTTCTCCAAGTCTATTTTCTCAAATGCTTATTAGCGGCGTGGTCAGGCTTTTTGGTGTTTTATTTATGCATTTGACTAATATATATTGTTGTGTATTTTACCCGTTCCAGTCGTTTCCAACTCTTGGGTCACTCTGTGGACTGCTATTGAACCCCAGAGTTACTTAGAAAATGTTTTTACGGAGTAGGTTGCCAGGGATGTTGTGAAACTACAGGACAATTTTTTGTATCCATTTTTGATCAACCAAGTGCAAATTTTTGGATTGCGGGAGGAAACCGGAGTACCCGGAGAAAACTCCACACAGTGCTAACCACTTAGCCACCGTACCACCTGTATAATAT
>JAOTRQ010000001.1:1999999-2010151 GCA_028565875.1 Hoplisoma paleatum | reverse complement strand
TCGATGTTTGTGTTTGTGTGGGTGTGTGTGTGTGTGTGTGTGTGTGTGTGTGTGTGTGTGTGTGCGTGCGTGCGTGCGTGTGTGTGTGTGTGAACTCATGAAGCATAACACATTGTGACTGCAGCAATAAAATCTATATTTTCTTTTTTTTTTTCCTTCTTTTACTTTATCAGTAAAAGTTAATCAAAGACTAAAGTTTGATGACATATATTAATCGTCATACGTTTGGTAGCCTTAAATAAACCCCACATAAAATATATTATACAATATCTAAGACACGGATAAAGTACCAGCAATACAAAAACAATAAATTGATAATAAATTATTAAGTATTAAGTGAAAACCAAGATAAAATCGATGTACTGTATATCGTATATGTGTATTTTAGTTTAGCATTTGTATGACTTCGTAAATCCATAAAACCAGACTTTCTAGTCTTTCTAGACCATCTTATCTAGTTGTTGATGACGTACAGCATTAACTATATTTTTTAGGGTCTAATCCCCCTCCAAAAAGTAATTTGCGTTCACATCGACACCAAAAAAAAAGTAAAGAGGGTAGAACATTTCTTATCTTCACCTCAACAGTACATTTATTCCCGGCAGCTTGTCATTCTGCTTTCTTTTTTTTTTCTCATCTGGCCCAAACATGGCCTGAGCCTGCCTGGTTAATTAAACTCAAGAGTGAGACGTTAGTTGAGGGAAGAAATCCAATTATTTCTTCTTTATGTGGAGAGAAAGAGAAGGCACACAGTGAGCAGAAACAGCCACTTTGGCTTCTTAAGATTCTCCCACAAGAAGCATTGATTAGACGGACAAGTGCATTTCAACCGCCTGGGAGTCTTTTTTTTTTTTACATGTTAAAACGACACCATTTGAAGCATTAGAGGAGCATGTGGAATATGGAGGCTGATTATTATTGAGCCAAATTATATCACAAATGCATTATTTCATCTCATCCTGCTTTCATGTGGCAAAGGAGATGAGATGAAAAGAAGAAAAAGCTACATTAATTGTAAGTTTTAAGTCATGAATTAGACAAAAGAGTCTATTTAGAAAACTTCTCTAACCCCTTAATTACAACCTAAGGGTTTTAGCTAAAAGTGACGGAAGCGTTAATCAGGAGATTGTGTCTGAACACATATCCCGACTCTTTACAGTGTAATTAAAAGCCTAACCTGCACTGGCTTCAAACAGAGCACTTAACAATTACTTTCATGGTGAATTTAAATGGAACTGGTAAATTTGTGTTTTGTTGTGGGAAAACAAACACAGGACATAAGGAACACTCGTGTAATTAAAGTTTAGAGAAGACAATTACTTGGCCTAGTAAAGATTCTGAGAATACAAAAGTTATTCAGTTAGCATTAATTGTTAGTTAGCTTTTGTATTTTTTCTTACTTCGAAATTCCTTCAAGTTGATGTTTGTGTTATACAATTGCGATCCAATTTGCAATCAGCTGAGAACACAAATTGTAAAGTGTAGATGTATTTTAAAGTTGTGTTGCTTTTTATGTATGAAATAATATAGCTGACAAAAAGTAGTGTTGGGCAAGCTGTCAAGAAACTTGAACCCATCTAGTTAAGTGGGATTTTTTATCATTTACAGCATGATAATCATATTTAATATGGTTTTCATGGTTTCATATTTAATGAACATTTTGCACTAGCATGTTGTTAATGATCAATAGTAATAAAAAAAGCTAAAAGTAATTAGGATTTCCATCTGTTATATAAAATACCATTGCATTTGCTTATTTATTTATTCACCTGTCACATATCATAGTGGTGGGTTAAACTGACGTGTGTGGATATATGTCAAAGACGTAATTTTGCACTTTGATGTCTCCGTTGGGAACATCCAAACCACTAATCTGGCCCTCTGAGTGTGAACCTTAACCCTAAGAGGGTCACTCTTCAAGAGACGGTTTAATCCCACCCAGTCAATAGACATGGGGCACAGGGGCACCGCTGAAAATGAGCACTAACTAACACACAAACACACGCACACACACACAAAAAGTAGTCAACAGAGAAGGACGTGCTACATATGCGCATTCACACACACAAACACACACACACACACACATACACACACACACACACACAAAATACACACACAAACACTATCACACATGTTACATTCTAAGGCTCATTTCATTATATGGCAATAGAAGTCGTCAGCAGAGAAAGACGTGCTACACACACATACACACACACACACACACACACACACACACACACACACACACACACACACACACACTTGCTCATGCATGCGTGAGCATGTGTGTGCATTTGAACAAAATGTATCTGCAGAGCTCATTTAATATATACCCCCCACCAATGAAAAGAAAAAAAATGTGCACATGCTGGCATAAACACGCTCTAGAGTAGCTCATTTCAATACATCGTGTGTGGGGCTTTTGATGTGTAAAAGAACACACAGAGACAAGACTATCCACGCTCAATGCAGGGGGTGCTGTATTGACTATCTGACATAAACATCCCCCTTTTCTTACAAAAGTATGCACACACTGTGAAGTATAGCACAATGCTAAATAGTCTAGCCAAGTAAGTGGAACATGTCTTTAGCATCCAGTCAATTGACTATTGCTTATCTTTACTTTTATCTGACAGCAGCTGTACCCTTCAGACAGATAGATAGATAGATAGACAGACAGACAGACAGATAGACAGACAGATAGATGGATAGATAGATAGCACAGTGTTTTATGATGTCATATTAGTATAGCAAAATAATTGCAGATCAACGGCTGCATGGAATCATATGTCCACCAAGCTCATGATCAGATTTCCACAGACATTTGTTATAGGTAAAAAGAAAGAAATGGTTGACAATGTATTAATCCCCAAATAGCAATAGCTACAAACTTGTGCTAGAATTACATCAAGGCCAAGAAACTGCGGCATCTCTTATGATTACACTAAATTGAGAGAGGGAGATAAATAAATGGATAGAATGAAAAAGATGGAGGAAGGATGAGTGTTTGAATTAGTTCATCTCTCAGGGGAAGAGGAGAGGTCAGTAGACTCTGATAGGAAATAGTGATTAAGGTCAGAATGGGCATATTATCACTGGGGAGACTCAGGAGAAAATTTGACACAGAAGGGAATGTGTCTGTGTTTTTGTCGGTGTGGGTGTGGGTGTGGGTGCGCGTCAGGTCAAGGTTAAATATATGTTGGTGTGTTTTTGTCTCCAAGGTTAAATTTACAGTCGGGACTTCAGTGTAGCATGGTGCAATTGAGTATTTTAAAGGTGAAGGTTAAATTTGTATTTTTCACTTATGCTGGTTTACGTCTGTTTTTGTCTTTTTAATATAAAAAAAATAGTGTATGATGGATGAGTCTGCAGCTGAAGTAACAAAATATGTGTTTCATTATTTTGTCTATGAATATGGTGGTCTCTTGTCTAATGCAGAACAGCCACAGTGCCTCTCATTATGAGACGAGTGCCAGATTTCTTTGAAGAGGGCAAACAGTATATTTGAAAGATTTTTGTAATATGATTTAGTTATAAATACTGTTGCAATTCCTACTCGAAAAAGTAAAAGTTTTTTATATATTTGAATTAGCACCAATAAAACATATATTTGTGTACAGTATGCAGCTGAATTGTTATTATAATAACATCCAAACCTAAATCGTTGCTGATGTTTTATGGCACAGAAAGATGACATCATAACAGCAGTAATTAAACCGATAATTAATTAAATAAAAGGCCATGAAACAGAATCTTTGTTATTTTTGCAGATTTTGTAGCCCCTGACAGAATTATATATTTTAAATGTTGAAAGCTGAACCATATCGTTTCTGTTTGGTTTGTATTTTGTTTTTCACTTTTGAACAACTTCTATCACATCTTTTACATTTATACTGTGATTTACAGGAAATATTTACACAGGGTGTTCGTAAGATTTTAAATCACAAGCCTTCTCTCTCTTTTTCCCTCTTGTACACACATATTGACGTCTAGGGACAGCTGAACATGGACCCGTAACTTCCTCTGAGGCTGTGTAATACTTCTTTACTTCACATCATTTATTATTTGCGGTAATTTGCTTTATCCCATCTTTGTTTGATTCAAATATGTAATTGTAACACCAAATTCAACTGCAATTGTCGTACTTTCTCGAATCCTTGCAGTCGACCATTTTATTCTGCTTATAACAAATCACCATCAAGGATAAAAGTTGCACTCTTGCTGCGGTTACATTCTACAAGCACCAGCAAATCATGAAAAAAAAATGGAATTACACCTTAAAAAAACACACCCTTAAAATTCCAACGAATGCTTATTTTAAACAAGAAATAGAAATTATGAGTTTCTATGATTTATATGTAATGTGTGCGTGTGAGAGGTTATTTTCATTGTCAAGTACAATCCTAAGACTAAATTTTGAATATTGGAACATTTTACTTAAATCAGATTACTCTTGCAAAACTACTAGCTATTACTAGCTATTACAAAGCTGATGTTCTGATTATCGAGAGATGTTAATATGTCAAAACTAATCAACTTTTACGTCAAGGTGGAATATCCTAATTAATCTGAACAGTAGATAGTGTGAGACCTGTGGTAAATGTCATCAAGGCTATAATCACATCTCATACGGCAGACTGACAGGTAAATAGTTTGACAGACAAATAAATTGATAAATAGATAAGTTTGACCTTTGGGCTCATTTAGAATTTTGTTTATAGCCTGAGATGGCGCAACCCAAACTGTTTAATAACACTTATTAAAGTGCTGAGGCGAAAAGGAAAGGAGAACTGAATTACGAGAAAATAAATTAGGAAAGGCTTCAGAGTCGTCTTTGTCCAATCACACGGCCAAAGATTAGTCTCCATAATTATAGTAAAGGGCAATAGGTTTTATATGAGCACAGGTCGGAGGTCGTGGCAGTTATAAGTGATTCTCTCGTAGAATGTAATGTGAGGCCTCGTCTCCATTCTACTGGCTGATTGCTGCCTGTCACATTCCCTTCAGCTCATGTAAATGTGCTCAGGAAGGAGATAGAGGGGGATGGTACAAGTGTGTGTGTGTGTGTTAGAATGAAATAGAGGTTGGTGGGTGTGCATGGAGCATTTTGTGAGGAGGGGGTGTTATGTGATGTCCACCCAAACTGAAGATGCCGTTCCTGTGCCGGATACAATGTGTCCGTAAATAGTTTCTGGTGGCAATCTGAAAAAGGACATTTTGGTCTCATCCTCTTTAATAGGTTGTCCTCCTCAGGCTAAATTGAATAGCCCCGACATGGCCTAAGGCAGGTGATAAAAATTCAATAATTCTACCAGGGTCAGAGTGCTATCATTTTTTGGGGAATGGGAGAATAATTACACAGCACTTGCACACCGGTATGGCCAAAACGATGGTTTAAATTGCAGGACATTTATCTAAGTTATTTGTATTGTCCAAAAACACCACTGTAACAATATAACTAATCATATTGAATAGTTATATAAAGTTAACATTCGGTGTTATTACTGTATGTATTCATGCTGCAATAAAAAAAAATCACAATTTTTTTCTCTGATCTCTTAACCCCCCATATATATATTTTTTTTTTTACCCTTCAGTCGAAATCGACCCTGGGTTACTCTGTGGACCGCTACCGATCCCCAGAGCATCTCGGCAATTACATTTTACGGGGTAGGTTGCCAGGTCTTTCCCCAACCCTGTATCTCTACAGGGATCTTGTGTGTGACTACTGGACAATTTACACATTTACGATCAACCTAGTGCATGTTTTTGGACTGTGGGAGGAAACCGAAGTACACGGAGGAAACTCACGCTGACACGGGGAGAACATTCAAACTCCACACAGAAAGTCCCCAGCCCGACCCGGGGATCGAACCCGGGACTTCTTGCTGTGAGGCGACAGAACTGAACCACTCAGCCACCGTGCCGCCCCATGTGTATACACAGTGCTTACAGTAAATAATAAATAAAGACATCTCATATTGAAAAACATCTGGTGTTTAATTTTCATCTGTTGAACCGGTCTAGAACTTCCTAACTCTTTTCCAGCTTGTCTAAATTCTACGCCTCGTTCCACGTGCCCGGTTTAAGGTCAGCCTCAACTGGAGTCGGAAGATGAGATTATCGATCTGATGTTGATAAGGTCAGGTTAGGATCATGTCTACCTTCTTGTAGACCAGTGTCAGGTAACACGCTTTACAAAAGATGAGTCCAGCGTGAACGGGATGTTATTTTTGTCCGAAGCTCAGAATTGACTTTCCTTTTCATGAGTCAATTCAGGTCAAGAGGCGTTTGATGTAAAACTCCAGAGCTAACGAGCCGGGCGCTGACGGCAAGCCGTGTTAAACAAGGTCTCGCAGCCCGACTGAGTCCCCGCCCCCCAAAAACCCGGGGCCTGAGCCGACTGATAAGAGTAATTAGATATTGATTATGTTGCTGCTTTAATATCCGCTCCTGTCTTTATAAAGGAAGGACGCTCTCACTGGAAATAACATGTACAGACGGGGAGCGGAGGGTGCACGATAAGGGTGAGGCTAATGCATCACGTTACAATGGTTTAAACCCTCGTAATCAGTTTTAATTTCATTTCCAGAGCTATGATTGTCCAAAATATTTCAATAACGAAGAGTCAGACCACTCCCAGGAAAGGAAATCACCAAGATAATCCAACTTTTATAAATATTAATGAAACGAATCTGGAGGAATTATTCTCCTCGCTTTAAAATTTCAGACTAAGGATTTGCTTGAATTTCAAACAAGCCTCCACAATCCTGTGTAACGCCGTTCATAAGGGACAGTCACAAAATATGTACAACAGCAGTTTAGTGAAGGGTCTTTCCTGTCCCCGTCTGAGCGCAGGTCTGGAATCAGTTCCCCGCTATACATGAAACTAAAGGGGCACAAACTCTCATACTCGGGTGCACATAAAAGGCTGGTGAGAAGATTCTTAGTTCTGTGAGTTCACAACAAGAGTGGAGAGGAACTAACGACTGATCTGAAGTCCTCTAGACCTTCTATTTTGTCCTGCTCCTGCAGAAGTTCTCCATCTTTCCTCCTTTTAATTTTTGGAGCAGAAGAAGAAGAGCTGATGAAGATGGTGAAGGCTGATCAGTTGAGAGCTGAGTTAAGGTCAGTACAGAGGACAGAACTTGTATGGTGGTACCAGAGGTGATGGTCACTGCTGAAGGCCAATCATGCATAATGTGTAGCTCTGTGATTAAATCAGGATTTGATTGACAGCCCATGGTTATTAAATCGGAGATGATTATAGTGCTCTCTCTCTCTCTCTCTCTCTCTCTCTCTCTCTCTTTAACCTTCAATAATTCTGACTGACTTCCACTGCATAGATGAAGTATTGGTACGCCCCTTGTAATTCTAAAATTCATTGAGCATCGTGCATGATCTCTCCATTTTATTGCCATCATTAATGTCATTTTTGCCTAATTGAGCAAATACATTAATACATTTTTTTATTGTTGTTGTGTTTGTTCTGAGAAACTGGACTTCTGACAGGCGTCCAAGTACGTTTGGTCCTATAGATTGTTTTTTATTCATTCCCGGTTCTACCTGACCCTTAATTGTTGGAGTTTTAGTGCTCTGTGGAACTCTGTGTGTATCTATGGGACAATTTCAAAATCTCCAATCAACCTAGAGCATGTTTTTAGGCTGTTGGAGGAACTTCGGTGTACCTGGAGTAAACCCAGAGGACATACGAACTCCGCACAGAAAGTTCCTGGGTCGAATACCGTGCCGCTTTCCTAGACATTATTTCTTACAAATAAGTAGCTCATTTCTAAATTGTGAACGATTCATCACAGCTCCCAACTCTTAAAGTGCCTAGAATCATTTCTGAAATGTGACTGACTCTTGGGTTAGGGTTTAGGGTTAGGGTTAGGGTTAGGTCATCTCCAAGACATAAATGATCCATCACTACACTGACCAGCTCTCTGTGATAAAAGAATCATTCCTAAGATGTTGTCGTGTAAACATTGAGTCATATCTGAGATATAAATGATTCCCTGCTACCTTGAAGTAAAAAGAGTTGTTTCTGAGACATGAACGATTCCTTGCTCCGACTCTAAACAATGCCTCACTACAATCACCTGCTCTTATAGCGCAAGCAGTGTAAAAGATTCCATGCAACAATGACAATGCTCTAGAATAAGAATCATTTCTGAAACCAAAACGACTCTTCACTACAGATTCAAGCTCTTAGAGTCTAAAGCAGGGGTCACCAACCTTTTTGAAACTGAGAGCTACTTTTTGGGTACCAACTAATGTGAAGGGCTTCCAGTTTGATACACACTTGTGACATCACACATTTATAACCTTTAATGACATGTTACTATTAATAATGATGATATTCATCTTATGTGAAGATGCTGATCATGTCAATGATTCCTCACAATCATTTTCAACAATCATTTAACAAGGTTGGAAACTAATAAATATCAAGATGCAAAATATGCAGCTATTTTTAGAACAGGCCTGTGGGCGACTCATGAGGTCTTTTTGGGCGACCTGGTGCCCGCGGGCAGCACGTTGGTAACTCCTGGTCTAAAGAGTCATTTCTCAGAGGTGAACGGTTCCTTGCAAGACATCTGCAACTATTTATAAGTGCAGCTCTTCAGCTCTTAGGTCAGTCACGTGTCTGAATCCTTTATTAAGCATGCAATTTGTACTTTTTAAATGATTGAAAATCATAGAATGTGTGTGTGTGTGTGTGTTTATACCAGAAACAGTGTTTATAGTGAACAGGGGGCAAAAGAAGATGTGAATAAATATAAGTTGAATCAATTTTGGCATCATATAGAACAAAGAAAGGTCTTCATCCTTACATTTTACAGCATGATTCTCTATTTCATAGTGCAGTAACCCAAGCGCGGAGAGATTCATTTTCTAATTCCATCTCCATTTCTCCTCTCGGTGGCAGACCTAATAGATGCGCCTCCATACATGATTAATGAGGCGGACCAGCCAGGCCAAAACTCCCGGCCTCAATAATTCATACTTAGGCCAAGCTGATCAATTTTTCTTCCTCTCTCTCTCTCTCTCTCTCTCTCTCTCTCTCTCTCTCTCTCTCTCTCTCTTCCTCCCGTTCTCTTTCCTCATATTTATTTGTGTTTCTGTATCGCGCCTCGTCCCCGGCTCTATCGGGCGTTTAGATCCGCTGCCGTTAGGCCGCACCAGAAGAAAAGATTTATTGCTATTTTACAGAGCTCGGGAGACTTCGTCATTTTCAATTACGTTCCATTTACCTAGCAACCTTTCAGAAATGCTACTACTGCGAATTGAAAAACAAGAGGAGACGCAGATCCGGTCCTCCAGAAATAAACTTCATGCATTTCGGTTTGTAGAGAAAAACCTCCACAACCTATTCTAGCTCATTTGTATCATTTAAAGTCAAATGGCAAACTACAGGCGGATACAGTTCCTACAGTTTCTTGCTATGATGAGGCAATCTGTACGAACCGGACCCATGCCATTCATCCTGTACCCATTATGACATCATATTAATCACCGGGTTTGGTTTTAATTGCGTGATTGTGTGACGCATTGCTCAGATACGTTAGGAGGATATAATATTCGCCTTCTTTCTCTGTATATAAATCAGAACAGGTCTATGAGCTTTACAAAACACGTCCAACATAATGACTCTCATGTAACGAGATATTACTTGACTTGTTAACAAGCATTACTTTCATAAATGATGGCGCTATAGACTGACTGTGTTTGTAGACAAGAACAAGACTGTGACATCACGGCAAAACACCAAACGCAGTCGTTCATACAGCCATAAAATGCAAGTCATTATTTGAAAAGTCAATATTTGTACTTACAGGTTTGTCATTATCAGAGCTGTGTGTTGTTCAGTGGCTGTAAATTGTACCCACAAATCATATGTAACCTCCTGAGAGTCAGACTTTTCCCTGATGTGTGTTTTTTATTTTGTCTAGCTATTTGGGATTAGTCGGACCTAACAAGCATAAAAATTACATTTTGTCTTTGTACATGAAGTCGTTTTTGGAAAAAACAAACAATGTCCTCGTATGGAGACAGTAGGTCTAAAATCAAGAAACAATCGGCTAACAAAGAACAAAAGTGTTTGATTGAAACTGTAAACATTAGAATACATAAACAAAAGTGATC
>JAOTRQ010000001.1:1924560-1943846 GCA_028565875.1 Hoplisoma paleatum | reverse complement strand
ACCAATGGAATTTGGCCGACTAGTAATTTTTTCGGTCGACCAACGAATAATCGATTATTTGCGGACAGCCCTAAACTGTTGTAAATAATATATTTAAAAAGTGAACAAATTTGCACTGAATTATCAATAAATCCACGTGTGTTGATAAAATGCAGTAAATTAAATCAACATTATGACTTTAAATCAGAATAATAAATGTCTTTATTATTTTTATATAATTTTAGATATAATAAAAGATAAATTCACACTAATAATGATAATAACAAACTTTGAACAACATTAATGATTAATAAATATATAGGAATATGATCTAGTATAATCATTATATTAATAATACAAATAATTTTATGTTATTGCTTTGTTGTTATATTTGTTATTATTAATATATTAAATGTTCTTTGATGATTGTTATTATGATTATAAATATATTGGTTATGATTGTACTAAAGTGTTGGAACCGTTTCTTCAGCAGCTCAGGAATGTGTTAATGATTGGCGTGAGTGAATCGCTTCTTCACGGCGGTGTGTTCTTTGGTGTGGTTGGTAAATGTGTACTCTTCCTTTTGTCTGATGTCGTATCTCCTGTGAGACGCCTCAGCGTGTAGAAAATCCTCACAGTCTTGTTACCTCTCAGACTCGGTGGAGTCTGAACCATAATTGTTCAGTATGAAGGCTTTAGTGTGGTCATGATGCTGATTCCATTTAAACGAGGTGCTCACGGTGGAATGAAACGAGGATACAAAAAAACAAATATCATGTAAAGATGCACGAGGGAGCGACACGGTGCAAGAGGTCACGAGTGTGGAGTTTGCATGTTCTTCCAGTGTCTGTGTGGGTTTCTCCTGGGTACTCTGGTTTCCTCCCACTGTCCAAAGACATGCAGTCAAGTTAATTGGAGATACTGAAACTGTATTCCATGTGTGTGTGTGTGTGTGTTTAGGTGTTTAGTGTATTCACCTAGTGTGTGTCCTACCTTCACCCTTAATAGGATTAAGCACCAGTAACACTATATGATGGACGGATGGACAGACAGATGGATGGTTGGATGGACGGATGGATTTTACATGTATTTTAATACACAGGGATGTCTCACACCAGCACAGATCTTGAGTCTGAACATTTAACTGGTACGGTAAATAGGAAGGTTGCATCATGAAGGGCATCCAGTGCAAAAACTGAATTCATTTCACTTTGAGTTGGACTGGGTGACACAATAGACTAGCGAATAGTCATCATTTTGTGTTAATGTGCCATATGTGACCCCGATGGAGAATCAAAACCACCATTAACAGCTGGAATGTGAAGAATGTCACTGAAGAGTCGCTCGAAGGTTCTGACCTCCATGTTTTTACATGATCTGTCCAGAGTGCTGAAACACACCACCGTCACCGTGTCCCAAAATAACATCGTATTTAACATTATAACATTTAAGCTAAACGGTAAATGTTATTGGCCACCTTTAGACAGAATTAACATTAAATGTTAGACAAAGAAATAATGATTTATAGTCATAAAGCAGTCGTCGAGTCGGAAGGTTGCAGGTTCGATTCTGTAGAATAAGGAGGAGCCATACCTTGCGCCCCACTTCATTATTATGCAGGTTCATGAGCGTCCTGGCGTTCTGCTTGACCTCACGCGCATCCACAAACATCTTAGAAAAGTTGAGGCCGTACTGCATGTCGGCCGAGCAGCCGCCCCACTTCCAGCCCTCCTCCTTATTGTAGAATCCTTGTTTCTCCTGGTCGCATCCGCAGCCGCTCAGTGTTCCCTGGGTGCAGGCGGCCGTGATGGCGTGCGCCACGCCGGCTGAGATGATGGCGTAGGTAAAGGCTGCTTCTTTACTCCCTGTGAGAGAGGAAACATTCACAGATCAGGACCAAGACACGGACATACGCCGGATCTGGGCCGGATGAAGACCGTGTGTATGCCAGACGTAGCTCATCACTCATCGGTGATACGCTCAAATAGTGCCAAGTGTTTTTTTATTTATTTATCATGAGCTCTCTGCCTCTGTTAAATAGGGTGGGGTGTTTTTTGGCCGGCGCGCATGTCTGCTGAAAATAGTGTAATCTGTAGATGACACGGAGGGTGAGATAGGACGAGCGAACGAAGGATGTAGGGAATGAATGGCTTTATTGGATAGAATAACCCTCAGGTTGTCACGGGAAGGGAAGCATTAAGATGGATAACTCTGTGATTGCGCTCTGATGGCGTTCCGGCGCAGGAAGGAATCGCTTGTCTCTCGGACGGGAACAGCCAATGAGGGTTTATTTAAGAGACAATAGAGTGGTAGAGAACGGGGGCATGCGGTACATTTGGACCCTGTCCCAGCTTCCGTCAGAAAAAGAGATCCACCCAACGGAGGTCCCCCAGGCATGCAGAACCTCCTCTGGTTAGAAGACTGGGATAATTGATTGCCAGTGCTAAGCGGGGCACTTCCAGGTTAAGAGCATTACTCACTAAGGTAGAAAGAGAAATACAACAAAAGCCTTTGAAGAATAAGATTTAGAACCTCTGTTTACTGTGTGTTGCAATGTGGCGTGATTTGTTTTTTGATGACGTCCTAGAAGCTCTTTCTCTTGAACCTTTAGCTGTCGTTCAAAAGACTAATCATAGGGCTGACAATACGGCTAAAGAAAAAAGCTTCGGGTTTGACCTCTGAGCAAACCTCCACTCATTAGCATGGATTTCAAAAGTCTTTTCATGACTGTTCATCAGAAACACGTATGTTTAGTTAAAAATGGTTGCAAAACATTCTGCATTTAGGAATGAATAAAAGCACAGCACAAACAGTTACCATGGAGATTCTGATGTTGTTATATCACAATACCATGGAAATCAAAAAAGCTCGTTTTTCTTGACACCAAGATAATTAACATAATTTAATATTTTGCAAAATATAATGTGTCCCCTTTTAATTCTGAATTGATGGAGTCGATGCAGAACATCCAGCTGACTGATTACAATCAAATCCACACAGTTTGTTAATTACAACTAAACACCCCGTTTGTGACGTTTACTTTGACTTGTATTTGATTTCAGTTGTAAGAACATGTTCTCCTTCGTGAATAAACATTTATTCCTGCTATTTATGTCTATAACACTTGGTACAATGAAGGATTTATGGGTTCGTACCATTGCCACTCACCGCTCACGTAACCACCATGATGCCCTGATCCTACTTAACACGAGTACAGGATCTAGTGAGGTGTGTTTGTTAGAGATGTATCGATCAGGTGAGTTACGTTAGCGCTCGTGTAAATGTATAAAACATCATCAGGATTAATCATCGTCCGATATTGACTCTTCCAGGAATCATTTACACACTTTAAACTGAAATCTGGAGCATTAAAGAAGCTTTCAAAAGTACAACAAAAGTAGAACAAAAGTAGAACAAAAGTACAACAAAAGTACAACAAAAGTACAACAAAAGTACAACAAAAGTAGAACAAAAGTAGATGAGATTTATAATCACTAATTATGTTACTGATGTGGTTTTATTGTGTTCAATTCTCTCACCAAATCTAAACTTCTGCAGAACATTCCAGCTTAAAGCCTGGATACTAACACTAGCATTAACACTAGCATTAACACTAGCATTAACATTAGCACTAGCATTAACACAAGCATTAAAACAAGCATTAACACAAGCATTAACATTAGCATTAGCACTAACACTAGCATTAGCACTAACACTAGCATTAGCACTGCTATGTGTTGACCTGCTGATAATAAACATTTTTGTTTCATGATTTTTTTTGTCGTTTTGGCTTCACGCCAAGTAAGAAAAACTGTTTAATGAAAATATTGGAGATTTTACAAACACACGCATGAAAAATGTCTCACTGAGCTGCTGGGATGAATTTTTATTGAGAATATTACACGCTGTGTGTTTATTTCAGTGCAGATAATCTCAACACAAACACGACTGATAAAACCGCAGTAAAACATTTGTGTTATGACACGAGTTGTATTTCCAGAAGTCTGAATCAGTGGCTTTAAATGATCCTAAGTTCGACTTGCCAAAAACTGTAAATGTAAGAGGTTAATTTATAAACCTTACACAATGTACTTGTCTGGACTTGAGACAATGCTGGTGGGGGAAAACTATTTTTCGAGCATGCCGGAGGGTGCTTAAGTGTGAGAAAGGGGGAGGGAGACGGTTCCACTTGAAAAACAGTATAAAACAAATATCATTTATGCATTTGTATGTATTTAAACAGCATTGCATGACATATTTGAATCGATTTTGAACCGAGCATGATTATAAAATGAATGTTAACGCTTGATCTTAGTTTAGCAGCAGGAATCTTCCATATTGATGCCAAACCCAGAGCATATGGTACCAGGCCCTGAGTGTGAACAAGAATTACTTCACCTCCTTCTGAAACGAGAGGTTTAACTGCTTCTTTTCTTTCTCTACAAGCTTGATAATGTGACTGTGGATGCATATTTGTTCAATTAGAAAGAAAAACGGCCCGAGGGTCGTCAAGATATAAAAGCAGAACAAATAATGAGCCTAGAATAGAGCCTTGTGGGACACCATAACACACGAAGCATTCAAGATTTAAAGGAAAACAAAACATATATTTATGCAAATCTGCTTTTTTTGTCAAATAGGCTCTTGTAAAGTAATCTTTGCTTTTGGGATGCCACAGAGCAAACGTTCTGACTGATACACAATAACCCCGGAAAAAGTCAAACCTGTTCGTTATGACCAAACAAATGGTGCTCAGATAAAGTCGAATGATACAATCAGCAACCAAAACAAAGCTCCTGTCACTCGTTACAATCCATAGCTTAAGGAAAAAAAGGGAAATTCTTGGGCGATGCAGGAGCTTGTAGCAAACCTGTCCTTTTCCCCTTTAATTTTCCTTGAACACGCGTCTTTGATGCCGAGGGATAAAATATAGCTTCACCTTCAGCGATGGATACAAGTCTCTACACATCACCGGGTCTCGGCAGCACGGTTCCAACGTGCCACAATCTGACTGATTGCAATGTGAGAGGAAATTATGTTAAATATGATCCCTGGATTTATTTAGGGAAAGGTTGGTGATTTGAGTGTCAAAATTCCTGCGGCCATATTTAACAGACAAGCAGCCCGATAATCCTGACAACTTTTCCCATCAGCCTAAAAAAGGCTCTGAAACTGAAGCGAAGTCTCTTCACGCAACCATTTATCATGATGTCGGAGTCTCAATAGCACCGCAGAAGAACTATACAGGACTTTGCCTGGGGAAAATAGATAATGTGACGTGGAATCAGTTTTGTTGTTTATCCGCTGTGATATATCACCACGTTTGCTTTAAATACTGCACCATGTCGTCCTTTATTCATACCCTGTAACTTATACCCGTGGAAAAGTGAAAAGCTTGACGGCCAAATCATTAAAATCTACAGATAAGCCAAGACAGCTAGAAAAGGCTTCTTTTAAAAAACGGGTCATTAGTGGGACCATAAATTCAGCCACGTTGATACTTGCTCCATGAATAGAGAGGAAGCATGTTTGACATGACATTACAGTACGGCAGCAGAAACGAAATGCTGGGGGGTGAACTAGCATCGATGAATGTATTAACAACCTTATTTCAGTCTGCACAGGGGCGAAACACTAAACAAGAGAAACCGGGAAACACTGGTGGTGTTGAGAACCACAACTTTATTACATTTGGCAGATACACTTTAGATGTATATCACTGCATATCTAACAACAACAGACCTCGGAGGGTGGGTCTTAAACCAGCAACCTTCTGATTACTAGTCTTATAACCACTCAGTTACATATTTCCTAACAGTTAGCACATGTTAGCTCACACTAGGGATGGGAAATCACATTTACATTTTCATCATTTAGTCAACGACTTCATCTAATGGAAGAGAAGTTGAGGGTTAAGGGCCTCGTTCAGGGGCCCAACAGTAACAAACAGCTGGTTGGGGGACTTGAATCGGCGACCTTCTGATCTCTAACCCAGTACATTAGACCCCCGCAACAATTAAATCTTCAGATCTCTCGAGGGCCGGATCGATAAACTAAATGTAATCATGTATATGATGATAAAAATTCACTGATAAGCTATTACAGTTGCAAATAGAAAATAAAATAATAAATAAAAGCTGAAATCAACATTATTTCACTAATCACCTTTCATGAAAACAAATCTAAACCAAATGTGCATTTACATTACACGTGTGTATTGTTGTTGTGTCTGGAGTCTAATTACATTATTATCAGTGATGAGAACAACACAGTTAAATAAGAACTTTTATAAAATAATATTTCTAACTCTGGTGATTAGTTAAAGATGTTACAAAGCTGATCGTAAACACGATTATGTGATGTTATACGATCATAAATAGTGTTAGTGAAGCTTCAGATGAGATTCTGCATCATTGCAGTATTTCTCAGTGTTTAGTAGCATAACATTGATTTAAGCCTCAGATTTAGACTGTGATCCTTAAACAGCTTCAGATCTCGCTTCAGTACATAAACACTTCGTTTATGTATGTTTAAAACACATTTTTTAAACGTCTCTCTCATTGTCACTCAGTTCTGTTCGCTGAGCAGTGGGTTTCCTCCAGGTACTCTGGTTTCTTTCCACAGATCCACAGACAGTCAGTGAGACGAGCTAAAGCACCAACAGTTTATCATACACACGTTGTCATGTGAAGGAACCAGGTTATCACAAATTGGCCCCTGTCAAACTGACTGCTTGTCCTGCTTTTAACATCAACTTTCAGGATAAAATGTTTATTGTTGAATATACCCCCACCCCATTAACAGGATTAACATGATCTGTGTTATTTACTTTAAACTTTATATAGCCATCCCATATTGATATGTAACTGTGGGATAGATATTCAAGATAAACAATAATCTAATGACCCATTAAAACTAATCATCGTGTATCTCTGGGTCCAGATGTGGACTGTATGGTGGCAGGTTTGGGCTACAGGTGGGTCTTATGGGTCTTATTTAGTTTGTAATTCTTTGTGAGTCTAACAGAACTTTCTCTCCACCAGTCCAGTGATGACATGTAGTAGACGTGTAGTTCTGTTCACCTTTCACTATCTAAACATTTGCACTAATAGGAATGTTTAATGTGTTTGCAGAGCCTCTGGTATTTCTGTATCTTTGTAACAGAGGTAAACATCTTTAATAAAGACACCGGGTACAATTTTGAACATTTCCTCATATCAACATCAGTTTATGCACATAAATTCATCATCTGAAAGTAACGTGAGGTCGCGTTTCTCTTCTGGGATCTGAAATAAATGAACTTTCCTCAAACTACTGGAACTAAATAAATACATGTCATTGATGTCTTGATCTTATACACACTGGATAAAAGATCCTGAATACTGAAATATGTAAATGTAAAATGCATCCTGAAATACTTCATTTGCTTTCAAATGTAAAGTTAGAGGTTTGTGTTTAGTGATTTAACATTAAGTTTGTTTTTTTTTTACTAGTAAATTTGTGAAATTAAGCAAATTTCACCATGAATTAAGTAAAATTAGAGCTGGTCACCTTTACAACAAGTGATACAGTAAATAGTCGTGTAACATACCCACTTTCAACTCTTTTCCAAAGACGGTCCTTTCGCCGAGGGCAGAGCAGTTCCAACGGCCGTGGCGGAACTGGAACTGGCACTCGTTGACGCCCATCTGTGCGCCCTCGCCAATCACGATGATGGCATCGGGTCTGCTCTGACAGATCGTCCTCTGCCGTGGAGCAAGACCCGGGATTTTATTACAGATGATGCTCGCTCCTAGTGCCACCACGGACGAGAAGCCCCTGTAGAAGATAAATAAACACGAACAGAATAAATCACTGTAATGACTGTTAACACCGAACTATCAAACACTAGGCAGTTTAGTCAGCCAATATATGGACAAAAGTATTGGGACGCCTCTTCTTACTTCAATCTCAACAATTCTTCTGCTTCCTGCTGTGCAACAACAGCTTAGGGAAGTCCCGGAGCTGCATCAGTACCCATTCATGCAAATACAGTTTTGACAGAATTTCAAAAGTGGGCAAAAGTTCCCACAGACAAACTTCAACATTCTCAGTTACTGACACAGAGGTCCAGAGTTTATTCCAGTTGAATAAAGGTTTACGATACAATCATGGTCAAGTGTTCAAATCATTTTGACCATAATCATTTACAAATTTTCCATTCTGCAGAAGTTTAATAACAATATATCATCTCAATAGTTAAAAGTTAAGGGCCCAACATCCTTGGTGAAGCCAGCAGTCGAGGGTACTGTATACACTAGTGTAGTACCTGTTACACCCTGAACATACTAGACGAGTCCCCAAATGATTACATTGAATTTCTTTTGCAAACACAATAAACTATTAATCAGACAATTAATTGAATCTTATTTGTTTTATCCTGTTGTGGGTCGGAGCGGGTTCCAGCCCCACAGATACGGGCAATCAGTATGTAGTGCCCGTCCAGCTGATTCGAACCCTGGTCACCATGGTGTTGCCAAGCATCCTAAATATCTAATTTTAAAATTTCAACAGCTTCCATACGTGCTTAATTTCATTACACACAAACAATGAAGCAAATTATTATGATTTTCTAAATTCTTAGTTATAATTGCTCAGTAGGAAATGAAATCCTAAGATTCATATATTCTCACATTTCTGAATGTTTATTAAATACAGTTTCAGTTGGAGCAGAATTACAGTGTTTATTTCAGTTTATTTCATTACATTCTGATTTCCACACTCTGTAAAGAACATAAATAATGTTTTTTTATCTCCACTGAAAATACTCACAAAGTTGTAGAGTTTAAATCTTAAAACATGACAATGATAGTTTGGGTGCAGCAGAACTCCAGGGTCTCACACATCTGAGTTGAAACGTTATAATAACTGTTTAGAAGAAAGTTTTCCACCAGAACTTCCACAATTCTCTTAGAAACATCTAGAAGGTCGTTTGGTTGCTTTTAATTCTTTATAGATTTGGGTGGATAAAAGGGCAAGTAAGTGATGCCCTGAACTGGTTTGGCATCTTGCCCAGGGTGTGTCCAGTCTGTCAATCTGTTATCTAACATGGAACCATTGCCCGTTGGTGCCTTGGCATCAGATCTCAATCATCTTGTCCAGTGAATGGACACCAATGTGGACGACCCGCCCGGGCTTGGAACCGGCACTACCATGTAAAGACAATTCAGCATCTCCAGTCAACCTGGTGGAATGTCTTTAGACTGCTGGAGGAAACTGGAGCACCCGTAAGAAACCCACAATGAAAACATGCAAGCATGTAAACATGTAAACAAATGAATACACGCAAGTTGTAGGAGGTTTTAATAAAACATCAAGAGGACGAGTTTGCATGTTCTCCCTGTTCCTGTGTGGGTTTCCTCCAGGTTCTCTGGTTTCCTCCCACAGTCCAAAGACATGCTCCGGTTAATTGAATATACTGAAAATTGTCTCTCTCTCTTGTGTGTGTGTGTGTGTGTGTGTGTGTGTGTGTGTGTGTGTGTGTGTGTGTGTCCTTTAAGCATTGATGAAACCATCTAATTAATAGATGGAAAGTTTTGTTTCAGATCAGAATGTGTTTCATCGTATTTACAGAATAATAATAATAATAATAATAATAATATGAAATAATAATAATAATAATAATACTATGAAATAATAATAATAATAATAATAATAATAATAATAATAATAATAATAATAATAATCCAGACTGGAGTTTCATGTTTAATTTGGTGACATTGAATAAAAACTTCTTGAGAATTTCACTAAAACATCTTCAGAACTTCACAGGTGGAAACAAGAGAAACAAACTCACCCGATTTTTAGGTAAATAATCCCCAAACAGAGGAAAATATGAAAAATCCAGCGTCTTGTTTTCCTGCTCATGATGATTTATTAATGATGATGATAGTAATGAGTCCCAGTGGCCCCTCAGTACTCCGGTCTGGATGCGGGGCCCCGGTGCACCTGAGCCTGGATCCGTTTGCGCTCCTCCTGCATTTGCTGAAACGAACTGAAACCTCACAAGAAGCCGAAATTCCTCCTGACAGTCCGGTTTCTCCGAGCCTCTGGGACTGGGTGATATCAGCAGAGGTTGTGGGTTTTTTGTGGAGGGGGTGTTTATTTCTCCGCGCGCTCCAGTACGCAGTTCCTCTCCATGTTCCTCCGTTCCAGGCGCAGATGTGCGGTGGTTGGTACCGACTGCGCTTCCGCTTACCTGCTCTCACCTGCTGCTGCTGCTGCTGCTTTACCGAACCCGAACTATTAATGCAGGTAACATGAGAAGAGCTTCATGCTCGTGCTCGTGCTCGTGCACGTGTGAGGTGGAGGTCCGGTGTGCAGGAGGTGAATCCTCATGCGCTTCCAAAACAGGAGCTTTTATCTCTCTTGGCTGCCCCCGTTTGCTCCTCCCATGCAGGGTTCTGATTCTCCTCTCACCCCCCTCCACCCACCCCAAACATCCCCAAAACACCAGCACCAGAACCTGTGATGTGTAAGTACAGACCACGTCAGAGGAACCACGTGGTCCTAATATCAACATATAAATACTAGTATAACACTACATAGTGTTAATGAATGTAGACAAGAAATACTGAACACTATTAACTTATCTAACGTGTCTCAAACATGAACACACAAACACCACATTTATTACAACTGTAAATAACAAATATAAATAAACAAAATATTAACCTACATTAAATTCTGCTCACAGCCAAACAGTTTAAAAGATGTAATTATTACTTACATTTTAATAATAAATCATTTTAATCATTTAAACTCAAATTCTCTGCAGAATTGTGAATATTAATAATATGTGTAATTGCAGTTTTTTGTCTTCTTGTTGGTAAATTGTGTGTGTGTGTGTGTGTGTGTGTGTGTGTGTGTGTGTGTGTGTGTGTGTGTGTGTGTGTGTGTGTGTGTGTGTATAATAAAACTCGCTACTTTCCACTAAGTTTTGTTATTTATTATAAGCATTTAATTTAATAATCTGATTCTATTTTGACATTTAATCGAATCCCTTTATTAATAAATAAATATAAGATGAAGTGATTTAAAAAGCATTTAAGTCCCTCAACCAATTAAGAAATTATTTTAGTGAATAAATCTGATTTTAAACGGAGTTTATGTGTGGATTAGTTTAACATGAAATGATTCTAAATAAACAAAGAAATAAATACATTTATCATAAATACATTATTATATAAATAATAATCTATAAACTTTCACATAAACTTGTGAAACAAATGAATCTGCATATAAATAATAATATTTAATATTACTGTGGGTATTTAAAGCTTTTTAATTAGTAAGAAATAAATAAGAAATAAACTATGAGTGCGAGTTTTAGCAAACAGCAGCTGTGGGATTCAACTAAAACTCATTAATAAGTCATTCTACAAATGTAAATAATAATAATAATAATAATAATTAATATTATAAAGCAGAAACTATGAAAGAATTTATTTCATTAGATTTATTGACTTGCTTGATGTTCTGTATATTAGTTCAAATTGAAACAAGCAAATTTTATTTCGTTAGTTTAGTCTAAATAAACAAATATATTTTATAGAATTAACCAGATATTTATATAATTATTATTTACTTTTACCTGAAATCCCAGAAAACACTTCTTATTATTTACAGGTTTGTGATTTTCCAGTTTGTTTGCATCTCTTGGTTTTATTTGCCATTACAAATAATTTGCAATAAAATAAAACAGATTAAAAACACAATATGTACATTTATAAAATACAAGAACTACACAGGAAACAGAATGAATATTATTGTAATAACTATTAAATCTGATTAATTAGGATACAATCCAGTCTGAGATGAAATGTTGAGTTTGAAATTCCTGTGATTAATTAAAAACAACTTCAGGTTACTAAAGTTTTTTTATGGTGTTTCTGTCTTGAAAGAGGAATAAATGTGGGCTTTGAAATTCAGAGTTTAAAGTGTTTGCATTACAATTATACATTAAAAGCTTTAAGGCTTTAAAAATAAAGTTGAAAGTATGTTTGAAATAATGAGTTCACAGAGAAACTCTTCAGATTAAGTAACAGTGAAGATCTGAACATCTTCAGATCAAATATGAATCTGTATTTGTATGACACTAAAAATCTTTATTTATTGTTGGCAATAATAAACATGAACTTTATGTGAAGACGATGAATGTGTTTGGTGTGCAGTCGTGTCCTGGTGGTGGAAGAACTGAACTTGTGATCAGAAGGTTGCTGGTTCCATCCCGACTGCTCCCACCTGCTCCCCGGGTGCCGTGGCTAGAGCTGCCCAACACAAGTGTGTTAACTACTGCCCACTAGTGTGTGTTTCAGTTCATGGATCGGGTTCGAGATTCATTCTTCTGCGTGTAAAAAGCACGACAGTCCATGACAGAGCAGGAATGACCAGAGCAAGTGTCCGATTAACCTGACTGTCTTTAGATGCTTAAAAATCCATGCAGACACAGGGAGAACATGCAAAACACACAGTAAGTACACAGACCTGTCACACCTGGGAATCAAAACGACAATTAATTTCCTCCAATTCACTATTGCATAAATTTTACATTCTAGTGTTAATCCACAAAAGTATTAACACAAAAGTATTAACACAAAAGTATTAACAAACCCCAACACAATCTGGTACAATTATAAATGACTTTTATAAAAGCAGATTTATCATTTATATAAAACATTTCTAAACATCTGGTTTGCTTTTTCCTTTATAAAAGTTCTTTTCATTATCATCTGTGTACACAGGAAGTGACCCAGGACAACCATCATTACAAAAAAAGGCAATTCAATAACTGGACAGATTGGTGACGCACCTTAATATTTACAGGCAAATATTTCATACCGTCCTGGACACACTGTTCAATCTACAAGCTTGTTGTCAGACAATCTATCATTTAGTCATTTAATTAAAAACAACACACACATTTTCAGCTCAAAGAAAAACAAATGATGGAAATGTTAAACGTGTTATGTGAAAGGTTTTGAAATACCGCCCTCTTGTGGTGACAGGCTGTAATACCAGGCGGAATTTCTGGATGAATCAGAATCCATTATGTTACACATATATGTGTAGGTCCTTCCTGTGTGAATTTGGCATGTTCCCCTTATGTGAGCAGGTTGCACAAGGTGCTCATGTTTCTTATATGTGAGTGTGTGAGACTGTAAAGAACCACTGACCAGTCCTAAATGTTATATTTACATAAATATATATATACCTAAATATCTTTCCTGGCACAGCCCTCCCTATTTATCCTGGCTGGAGAGCAATGTGTACAATGTTAGAGGAGTTTTTAATATGACAGTTCGTTGTAACTTAAAAAGACTCAATCACAGACAAATCAGCCAAATATTTATTATAAAATAAAGAAGAATTTATATTTTAATCAGAAGTAAATGATCACCTGATGTTAGATAATAAACACACATGGATGATTCTTAAACCTCTCAGGGAAGGAAATAGTTTGTATAGTTATCTTCCAGACAGGATAAAATCACGATCCCACAACTATACAATCTACTACCTCACACTGTGTAAGTATAATCGTTTAATACACTTTTATATGTAGATAAAACAAACATAAAGGTGATTATATTTTAATTATGAACTTACTAGTACAGAATTTTATTGATATGATTTATCCACAAACTTGCCTGATTTGATTGCATATTTAAAATCAGAATCCATAACTGTGTTCTCGACTGTTCCAGGATCATCTCACAATGAATGCTGATTGGTTGATCCCTCGTCACCTTGAGAAAGACAGTAGGTTGTATAGTTATCTCCCAGTGTGGGTGTGACCCTAAAACTACACAACCTACTACCTCATCACACAGTGAAAGATTATTAGTGTTTGTTTCTTCTGAGAGCAGATTCATCAGCAAAATGCAACTTTTAAATTCCTGCAAGAGACCAAAGACAAATCAATTCCTCATCATCCTCCAGATGTTTCCATGGTTACCAGATTCATTTATATAGTTCAGACACTTTTCAGTGGATGTACACAGACATTATCAGATCAATGCCCAATATTACATGTTGTGTTAAACATATTGTTCCCTGTGATTGTAGTGATTGTGATGTCACTGTGATGTCACTGTGATGTCACGCTTGTAGTTAAAGTCGTCTCTCTCTCTCTCCCTGTAGAGCTCCATGAGGTTTCCTTCATGATCCACATTTAATATCATTTGTTTTTTTTACTATCGATCAGATAAAATCAACAACAACAACAACGTTTCTCACTCGTCAATAAAAGCGGGAAATAAACACAAACAACCACAGAACCTTTAGAAACTCGACGCCCCCTGGTGTCGTGGAGGTGAATTACTTTGGGATTCATGCTATTGTGTAGTTAGAACAATTACACAATAATATCTGTATTCGGGTTTTATGTTACTTCACTTGTATTGTATAAAAGGTTTTTTTTCTTTTTGTAAACATTTAGAATAAAGTTCTGGAGGTTTGTGTAGCAGAAACTCAGATATACTGGTGCTATTCATAAATCATTTATTCATACACAATTATACAAGTTAAAATTTATTCCAAAGCTAAATTATATAGTAGATTATGTATTCGGTTTAAGTATTAAAGTCTTGTACATAAGAAATAAATCATTTATAAAAGTTGTGGCGCGCTTTTAACATTAGAGCGAGTTCTACTGCGTGGTTGTGTCCCAAACCACATGTTTCCTCACTCAGTAGTGCGTAATGTAGTAACTAATGTAGCGCAGCCATTACAAGCTACTGAGGGAACGAGTTGTGATTTGGGACGCAGCCCGCGCAGTCGCACATGGAAGCTCGTTAATAACCCTGAAAAGAACAAAAAAAACTCATATTTTCTATTATATTAAACTAAAATATAAACACGTATATAAATCCTGATCAAATGAGAAGACATTCGATTAAACTCGCCGAATAAATGCAGTGAAATCGTTTCTTACGTCTCAGGAGGTCCTGATAAGTTCCTCAGGAAGCAGCAGGATGCTAATTACCTTCACCCGGAACTGTTACTCTGCTTATGACGTCATAATATCTGTCTCTGTTTCAGTAAATCAGTTTTAAGGTGACCCTTGTTTTAACTGAACCACATATAATCACATATAATCACATATAATCATACTTTAATAACTATTAATAAGTCCCTGTGGTTGAGACACTCGACTGTTAAGTAGGAAGTTGTTTAAACACTGACAGGTTAAACACTGGCCGGCTAACAGAGTCGGGATTCGAACCCTTAAGCTCATGATCGATAATACAAAGCGTTACCTACTAAACTACACTTTTCTTCTGATAAATAACAATTCGTAAGTGAAACTTGAACAAATCCGTGTTATAACCACCAGATGGCGCCATAGATAATCAGTATTACTGAGTATTATATTCGAGTTTCTGAGACTCACGTGAGATGAGAATAATGTGACTTATTGATCATTTTCAGAAAACTATACAGTACCCTGACTTTCATGGGCATCGATCCCAGACCCTTTTGGCTTCGGGGTGACTCCATTTACTGGGATTTGGTGCACAAATCGAATCAGAGGCCCTTCAACCGTATTTTGCATAAGAAGACAAAACTCAAAATTCTGTTAATAAACTTTTATTTCTCTGCATTAGGAATGAAGTGTAAAAGTCTCTTTACATCCACAGTAATCGATCATTTAAACATCAGAATCATGAAGATGCAGCTCCGCTTGTAAAGTTTCACATAAATTTAGTCAGAAAATAAGTTCAAAGTTGAAATTCGAATCGTTTCTTCTGTTAAAACACGAGTCAGCTTGATATAAAAGAGACTAAAGAGCAGTTATAGATAATAATAAACTGTTGTAATTAATAATCTCACACATCAGGTTAAGAATCTGTACTTCATTATCTGAAGGAATGAAGTGAGAAACGTTTTAATGATGCATTTAGTCTTAGATGATAATAATGATCATAAATTATTACAGCAAACCAGCTATCGGTCTTTGTATCAATTAATTATTAGTGTTGACATCCTTGTCGTAATAAATATTCAGAAAAGCATAAATATGTAATCCAGTATAAATAAACACACCGCTGATAAAAATACAGCGTCATAAATAATAATTGAGAATAAATAAATGGGACAACAGAATGTTCTAGTCTGGCACACATTACACATGATATAAACTGTATATTACACAACAAATATGGCATGTTTTTAAATGACTGTACTTGATGTTAAAAATAAATGATATAATAATATATTAAACAGAAAACACGCACACGCACACGCACACGCACACACACACACGGTTCCTTTTATATTTTATATCTAAATTCAGCTTTAGTACGCTGATGTTTACTAGTATGGAAGCTCTTCTGTAAATCGCTCTGGATTACAACTTCTGCCGCTTGAAGGGAATCAATATGGTCCTGGTGAGTGGTCACAGGTCTCTGGAGCCATGCTGACTGCAGTGCATCTCACAGTGGCTGGGAGTGATGTAAAGCAGGATCCACAGAGTGAACAAGACCATTAAGGTGGATCCACAGATGTTCATGAGGGTTCAGGTCAGAGAACCAGAGTAGTACTCTTCTAACTGATGTTATACATTTATAATAATACAAATAATAATGTGAATCCACAACATATAATAAAGTACAAATATATAAAATATTGAGGCATAGAAGAAACTCGTGTATCGTTATAAATTCTCGCTCACACATGTGCAAATTTAAACCACATGACCGGTTGAATTACTTTTGCAGGCGTAGAATTTTAACTCTGTAACTCTTGATGTGCTTTATTTCTCATCTCACTGAGAACAGAACCTAGAACCTTCAGCAGAGACTTCAGGATGCGCTGCGTGTTCTCTGAATCACTGGGAACCTGTTTCGGGATGAAGAACAGCATTAGTGTGATGATCCTGAAGCACGCTGATGTTCCACACTGAGAGACTGGCAGAAGCACTCGAGTGTGTTCTGGTGGGTTCCTGCCCTCTGCAGCAGGCGTAAATGCCAATGCTTCGAGAACTCACCCTGGTGAATGCTCTGATTGTACGCTGAAGAACAGCCGCGTCGACCTCGGCGGGCAGTTTCATGAGATGTGCAACACAGTCCAGAATACACAGCAGGGTTTGTTTGTGACCCTGGAGAAGATACAGAGGCAGAACATCTGGAGGGTTCGAACATCTTCAGTCATGAACTCATGAATAAATGTTCAATAAAACTGATATTAAAACTGATCCATGTATAGCTGGAACACAATACAACTCACAAGTAGTAAAAATAACACCAATAATAATACTGATACGTATATTACTGTGTATACATTAGTAATAATTATGATAATACAATACAACTGATACTAATATGAATTATTAATAATTATAACTAGTTGGCACGGAGGTTTAGTTGTTAACACTGTCGCTGGGTTTGATTACTAGGTAAGACAATCAGGGGCTTTCTCTGGGTATTCTGGTATCCTCCAACAGTCCACAGACTGGAAACGTGTTCAGATGCTTAGTGTATTCGCCTAATGTGTGTCAACACACTACAGTATCAGCTCAGTTACCACGGTTACCAATCCATCCTGTCAATGCAGACCAATACAACCGAGTCTGTACCTTTTCAAGAGCATTGAGTGCATGCAGGGGATTGTGGGTACAGCTAGTCAGGACCTCCAGATCATCTATATTGATGATGGGTTCCTTCAGCTGCTCCAGCCACGACCACATGAGTGAGGAGAGCAGCAGTGGATCTCTCTCCATACTCAACCTCTCCCAGGCTCCTTCTCTACTGTTCAGTTCCATCTGAAAAAACAACACACAACGAGAAAATCATCCCCGAACCTTCCCTGAGCAGTGGAAATTACCCCCGGGACTCTTCACAATATCCCAACACTCTCAACACACCCGGAGGAAAATATGCAGTGTTACTGTCAGTACAGCGTCTGTGGGAACTTAGTCAGCCTATCGAACAGAGCCACAGTTCTCATTCAAGTTAAATCAGTCCTTCATTCCTCTCGTAATGAGTGACGTAATTTTTACTCTACCTGCCATGTTAAGATGGCATTCTTGAGATTTTCGCCCACTGCCTCAGTTGCGAGAGCTTTAGCCACTTGCACATGTCGGTCCTCGTCCTGCATCATATGAACATCACTGCTCTCCAGAGACCTGAAGGGTTTGTTACTACTCCGGTTCCGCCGACTCTCTTGACTCCGGTCTGTCAGACCTCCGTTTGCCTCGCTGCTCTTCGAGAACCCCAGTGACCTGGTGCGTTGTATCTTTTTTAATGAGATCCGCCTCCTGAATTGTGGAGAACAAGGTGCTCGTTCCGGTTCTTTTTTGTATTTGTTGATGGATGACGAGGATCCGGTTGGAGAAGCCGTTTTGGAGATGCTGCCGTTTTCCTGACTCAGGAGAAGTCTGGATCGCTGAAGGTTCTGAGACTCTGTGACTAGCCTGCTCTGAGAGGTGCAACGTTTACTCAACAGGTCTGAGACGTGGCCCGGGTTCTGCCGACACTCGGTTCTGGAAGTCAGACAGTTCAGGGCGGAGTCACTGACACTCAATCTGCTCCAACGCTGAGACTTACTGGCTTCATTTACGATCCATGTGGGGTCAAAGTGTTCAAGAGGGGAGATAGACAACTCTAAAGATCGAGGTGAAGTCAGTGCAATGTCCCTCCCCCATATTTCTTTTCCGAGCTGCAGCAATGCCTGCTGGGATACGGTCTTCTCGACCTCGGCGGTCAGATCGGGGATCTCAAGGAGATCTTCCTCCCCGGTCGGCTGCCTGTTCTCAGCGATGTCCAGCAGAAGCCTGCAGATCACGTGGACGATCTTGGGGACGTGCTTCATCTGCCGCGCCTCGTACCCATGCAGTAGGTGGTGCTGTCGTGTCAGGTACTGTGAGAGCGTGACAGTGTGTGTTCTCGGTTCTGTGTTCGAGAACACCGAGCGTAGCGGCGCCACAAAGCGAGCGAACTCTCGAACACACAGCAACTGACCACGAGTCTGAATGGAGCTGGGTCGCTTCGCCCGGACGAACAGGATGGCCTGATCTGCACTCATCCACAGCTTAAAGACCAAATAACAAGCCAACAGGACGCCTGTGGGAACAAAAAGAACAAGAAATGTTATATAAATACTGTCCACAACCAAGGATTTTGTTGGTGGACTAGTGGTCGTCATTTACTTCAACTAATGGACTAATAATCGACTAAAAATACCATTTATACCGGGATACATATTAGTGAAGTTTTACCTTTAATGCTGCTGCAGATCACAATAAATCATGATCACAAAAATACTAG
>JAOTRQ010000001.1:1886922-1903652 GCA_028565875.1 Hoplisoma paleatum | reverse complement strand
AGAGCCTGGATTTGAACCCCCAACCTTTGAGTTCCCAGCCCAACGCTCTACCCACTAGGCTACACTGTCCCTAAACATGTTCATATAGGAAGACTTTCTGCATATCACCCCCACTAACAGCAACTTAAGTTTAAATGTTTCGATGGTAATTCAATAAACTGTAGATTAAACCAGCGACCTTCATCTGGTATTTTGACCCCTGTGTCATCACTGTCCCTACGTTCCCTGTACAGACAGCTAAATGTCCACTCACCTGACCATCACAGAGGTCAAGAAGAGGGACCTTTTCTCTCGTGGCAGCGATCAGTTTGCTTTGCAGCAGTTTTCCGTCGAAGTACATCCACGGGCAGCAGTGCTCCCAGGGGATGGGCTGCCCACATGCGTCGTTGGCCAACAGCGCCATGTCGACACCGCTCATGAAGAGCGCCGCCAGCTGCACTCCACGTGGATCCAGATTCTCGATCTGAGCAAACGACCCAAAGCATCAAAGAGAGATGAAATCAGTCCATGCAACAATTGAAACAGCAGACGGGAGGTAAGATTGTCGTCTCCTGATAAACGATATTATCATGATATCAAACTCTCGCCTGAACATCGAGGCGCTTTTCCTCTTACAGCTGTGTAGAGAAGCCCCGAAATCAGACGACAAGGTGGAACATCCACACAAAATAATGAAAAGATTTATACGGAATTCTTTAGCAGATAATCGAGCAGAGAAAGTAAATAAAAGCTCATTCGAGTGATCCACCATTAAACAGGAGCTTTTGTGAGTCAGTGGTGTCGAGTTTTTCCTCTCGTTACCTCGTACGATAAAAGATCATGGATAAAGCGTCATAACAGAACATCAGCGGTCTTTTATTTAAGCCCTAAAGACGTGACGTTTGTTAGAATCGTGGAGAACGACACTTTTTATTATTCATGTCGATTTGTAGAATTAACTTGTACATTATATAATTATAATAAATAGTGAAATCTTTAAATCGGCACTTTATTATGGTATGAACGTGATGCAACACACTTGATCATTAGAACGATATCTTCCTGCTTTTAACTGATCGTGATGTTCGATAATATCGTTTATTGGAAGCGGGTGCTACAGAAGCAAAGGGGGCATAAAAGCAGCAAAGCAGGACACCAAGTACAGAGCGACAAGTAAGCAGACAGACAGACAACAGGGTAAGACAGCTAATGTGAACAGGTTATCATCACCACCACCACCACCAGCAGCAGCAGCGTAAAAGCAGCAGCTTCTGCAGCAAAGTCTACAACTATAATAATAATAAAAACATGCTATACACGGTGATATGTGGTGATATGTGGCGTGTCTGGGGAAAGCAACATGTTATTTATAGGTGGAGGTGCTTTCCCAGGACATTCCAAACGGAGTCTCCTCACAATCACCTTCAGTTCCTGCAGCTGGTCAGGTTCATAAAGTTTAGGAGAAAGTGCTTGGGCTAGGAAAGCATCGAGTTCGTTACGACGTAAAACTCGTACTCCCGGCCATTGTAACATGAACCTGAGGTGAGAGACACAGCAGAGTCATCAATCATCACAAAACTCAACACAGGGATGTAATACTTCATATAATAACAAGGTCATCCAGGTCATGTGAGCCAGGACTCTATCTCTCGTGGTCTAGAGGTGTGTACGACTTAAAACTGACTGAGAAGGTGTGTGTGTACACACTACAGGTCCTGTATACACACCAGGGTCTGAACATTCCTAAGTGGGGGTAAATCATTAAACTCTGATGTCATCATGATGTCACCGTGTGAGTTCTTACCGGAGTACACAACAGAGCACCATGAGAGGCGTGGGCACGTTGGCAGGGTTCAGCATGGCTGGCGTGTCGGACCTCATGGAGGCCAGGAAAGCCCTCATGCGCCGATTCTTGTCCTCCACGGCCTTGCCCAGCCAGAGCTTCTTCAGATTGGGGCAGGTCCACTCACGGAATGACAAACCCTCCACCAGCTCGGGGGTGTGGGGGGATTTGCCCTTGTAAGCTGCCCACTCTTTTATAATAACAGGATGGTCTGTGGATTCGCAGATTTTAAAAGAAAAGTGGTGATCTTGAGAGTTTTAGTAAATAATCATGTTGATTGTAGAATTGCAGCTTTAATAAAGCAAGTTATTTAAACAGGAACGTGTTGTTCTTACGAGATTATCAGATCAACATTTAATAATAAATGTATAATAATAATAATCCAGACGCAACAGCCACTGAAGACAGATGAGCGAGAGAACTACTGAACACTAATTAAATCTTTGTCTGAAGGTTCATTATATTTCTCTCCTCGACACCGTCGTTTTACTTTTATCGTCAGAGATCATTTACACCGTAAACAACAAATGATTTGAACTTTAACTACAAGCGTGCACACTCATGTTAACAGCTCTAGTGCTCCGTATAGGGGTCTGCATCATTTCCATGTGTAGTTCAAACATGTTGTAAAAGCACGTCGGACGAAGCAGAGACTCCGTGGACAAGTGGTTCGACATGCATGATCTGTGTGTGTGTATATGTATAATTATATATCAGCCATAAAAAGGTTGAGAAGAATATTCAGTAGATTGTATAGAACGATGAGACTCACACTCAGGGAGACGGTTTCTCCTCATGGCGAGTCTCTCTGCTTTCTTATTGGCTTCCGCCTGGCTGAAGAGAACACCATAAACGAATTGGCGGATCGGTCGGTACAACTGCACAGCGGACGGCAGCTCCTTGTTACCATCATCTTCTATGGAGACCAATAATTTAATCTCTCCCTGAAAGAATGAACGGAAGAAAAAGTTTTTCACAGAAGCACAAACTGTGGGTGAGACGAACCATCCAGGAACTTCTGAGCGTCTCCAGACATCCAGAAAGTCTTTTACCCATCAGTCTGTGTGTGTTATTAATAATATAACATGTAAACAATCTGTGATTTGTGCACAAACCTTGGTGAGGATGTGGTAGATGTAAGGGTGCATGAGGCCCTTCGTGTGTCTGTGTTCAGCTACCCGCAGCACCTCAGGTGGCACCAGGGGCAGAGGTGGCGTGGTGATGTCCATGTGGTTTCTGGTTGGCATCGACAGCAAAGACGGTATTTGGGCGTTGACCCCGAGATGGCCTGGACCCGCAGGGGAGGTCACAGGAGTATCGAACTGAAGGAAAAGAGACGAGAAAAGATGATGACGGAGCTCAGGAGATCCTAACACACCGTTAGAAGTCACTCACTTTATTTTGGTCCTCCAGGTTCTTTTCCAGGACGCTGTCGGTCAGATTTTTCGCTTTGTCCCATCCTTTATGGTCACTTATATGACTACAAATAAAACATTGAAGGTTAAGTGAGCTATCTGAGGAGCAGTTTGTATTGGGTCTGGGTACTGACTTGGCAGTGGATCCTGCGTTCTCTTCGTTCTCGGAGGATGAGGACGTGGACGAGCAGCCCGTCTCAGTGTGGTTAGGAGACGCTCTCTCGTACAGAGGCGTATGCTGCTTGGCTTCGTTTGGAATGTTACTGAAGCTGTTCTGATCCGGGAGCCCTTTAGCCGCAGGACTGGAGGACTTCTGCTGACCCTGGGAAGAGACTTCATTACAGGCAAAACCATTCCTCGACTAATTCTGTTACTAAATCATTGATGTCAAATCTTTCACATTATCTATCTACAGCTCACTGTGTTTGCCAATGTTGTTTTTCCATTGCAGCTCACTTGCATGTTTTTGGACTGCAGGAGGACACAAACTCGACACAGGGACGATGTAACATAGTGAATCAGAATTTGTGCTACCAACAACCAGCCACTGTGGGGCTTTTGCGCAAGACCCATAATCCGGTCTCCTTCGACCGGATTATGACCCATAATCCTCCTCCAAGACCCATAATCCAGGGGGCGCTGTAAGATGGCTGAACCTTTCTGATCCCAACGTCCATACAAGTTGGGATATACGAAGACAGAATTTGGTTGTACTGTGTAAAGATACAGACCGTCCGTCCTGGGAATTGAACTCAGAACCTTCTTGCTGTGAGGTCCTGATAATTTGTCAGAGGTGTAGCACTTACCACAGGCTGCAGTGGGAGTGAGGACTGTGGAATGTTGGACGTCTGTGGGGGGACACAAACTGACACAACAGCAGGGGGTCCGAGTCTATTTGGTTTGGCTGCTGCACACAAAATCATAAAAACCATCATTTTAATAAATAATAATCACAAACAAGACAAAACCCTCAGAAACACCCTCTAGTGTTGTGGAGGTGAATTACATTGGTACATAAGACCTCGCTGTCATGCGTTGAGTTAAGGTGAAGTATAAATTGGCCTTCAAGCACATGATTGGCTACAGGTCTGTAAGAGGCGGGACCATTGTACTATAACCGCACTAATTACAGCAAACGTAAATTAAAATACTGAAAAGATAAACATAGATGATAAACGACTGCATGCTGCGCTGCAGTTTGTTTGGGTACTTTGTCGTCACACTGGCAACATTCATGCAAGAAACTTGTCAAAGGAAACTTATTTGTATGCAAGGGGCAAAGCAGTCGTTCCAAAGTGCACAGAAGGTCTGCAGGCGAGTGAGAGAATGTTAAGCTCTGCTGAGAGGTCTGAGACTGGAATATAGCTGAGAGAGACAGAGAGAGAGACACAGAGACACAGAGAGAGACACAGACACATGTCGGTCTGTCTGACCTGGCAAACTGAACCACATCACGAATTCTGCATAAATGAGAACTACACAGGATTGTAAGACTAGACAGAACAAATGACATGTATTAACGTGTGTGTGTGTGCATTAGGATGAATGTCTGTATTGTTTTGATATGCTAAGAAGTACAAAAAGACTACGGGTGTGTCTGAAGACCTAGAGATCGTACTACATAACCAATATTTTTGATGATCTGCTTCGCTTTGACATGTAAAAATGTAAGTCTGAGTAACTGAGGACAGCAGCGACCTGGCAGTGACTTCAAATAAATGTGACAACATTCCAGGACCTTACCGAGTCCCTCCTAACCTGTCGAGCTGCTCAGACAGTGGAGTGGTAATCCACTGCTCACCTGTACTGAAGGATGACTGCAGGGGTTTGCTGGCAGCTGAATAATATTCCACGGCCTTCTTGAATCGTTCGAGTTTGTCATCAGTTCTGGACTGAACACAACATTAAAAATGTTGATTAAAGCTAAAAAACGGATTCCAAACCTGTACAAGGTGTGCAGTCTCGCTCACCTGGGAGTGCTTGAAAATGTCTCGAGCAACAGCGTCCAGATCAGTAATGTTTTGCAAGTTGCGTACATAGTCCGCCACAGCCCTGATCACGACATCACAGGGGGGGAGAACCAACTGATGGGCACGGACCTGCAACAAGAACAACATTAATACAGTTTATGCTTATTTTCAAAAAGTTAAATATTTGCAGTGTTGCTAAGGATATTTTATTTAAGTCCGGCATCATGTCCCAGTATAAACACAGCTGAAGCTCAGTTCTGTGTTCAATCTTCTCCTGACCTCTTCTAATATTTGCTGTGTTTACAGAAATGATGCAAAGTGATGCAAAATGTGGAACAATGATGCATAAACCCGCTTTTCAATACAAACCCGTACAGTAGAACAATTGTGGGTTCTGCAAACAAGCAACTGTGATATGACTGTACTAGTCTCTCTTAAGTACCTTCACTGTGACCCTGTAACATCAATCAGATGTTATTATTTCTTTGATTCGTTTGTACATATCGAATCACTTTTCAGGGCAATTCCAGACGCCAGGTTAGGGTTAAACGAGTGCAGGAGGCAGAAACTGTTTCACCCGGCGATTCCGCGTTACCTCATTCCAATCTGGTCGTCAAGGAAACTAAACAGCCTGGCTTGCAACACAGGGAGGCTAATGGGAGTGTAAATATATCCTAATGCAAACAGCCTTGGGTGAGCGGCGCTCACACATAAAAATCTGAGGTTAGAACGAATAAAAAGCCAAAAAATAAACTCATTCTGATGGAGGCGTCCTGCACCTTCAGGGATGCTAAAGGGTGCTCTGGACCGAGTAAACTCCAATGAAAGGCGGCGAGATCTTCATCAGGCAAAATGTGATTTCCTGCAAACGACACATATTGTGTAAGCAGCAAGTACAACTCTTACTGAAAGAATATTTAGAGCACTCGACAATAATGCGGGAATAAAACTGTGGTACCTAACAGAGAAGCAAAAATGACGAAGCGACTGGGACTGAGGTCCAGATGCTTGGCGACTTCGTGCATCAGATACTGGCTGGTGGTGAGACTCTTGCCGTTGCGGCTGAGTTTCAGAGCCTGGGCGCTGAAGTAGTACTGGATGTTACACAGAGCGTAGTCCGAATCGTACGCCACCAACCCATGAAAACCGTTCTCACGGTATAAAGAAATGACTTCTTGGTGATGATCTTCGATACTCTGGACCACCTGAACAACAAACCATCCATGAATAACAAACATGTAGTTGACTAAGATTCATCATCTAGTGTTACCAGCGCTTAATCCTATTAATCTTATTTAGGGTCACGGTAACACACACACACACACACACACACACACACACACACTGGGTGAATACACTAAACACCTGAACAGGTCCAATTGCTCAGACAGTATACTGTAATGTAAATGCCTTTAGATAAAAGTGTATGTTAAATGTTTAAATGTAAATAGCTAATATGAAGCATTCTGTGATATTTGATCTTAAATGGCTATAAAATTATAATAAAAAACGTTTGTTTTTATTGATTAAAGTATTTCTCTGTATGTTGTGTCACAGACTTTATGGGTGAAGTTTATAGCAAATATTTAAAAAAGGAAATATCGACACCAAGAGAAGATTTAAAATTTATCAATTCTGTCCTGGAAACAAAAATTATGACATTAAAATAAAGAACTTTATTTATATAATTTTTATAACTAAACTGAAGGCCGTGAATCTAAGTTAATTCTTTTATCTCCCGGCCTGTGTCCACACTTACTAACTAGTGGCAGAAACTGCTAATACTGTGATCTTGTGTACAATAATCTAGAGTATTATTACAGTTATTATAATACATTATATCACATTATTATAAAGATGAATATCTTCATAATAACGACCGGGCCCAGCCGACTTAGCCTCAGGCTACATGTATTGACAGTTGCAATGACACCACGCCGTGTTTACACAAAATACTTTTATAAAATAACATGTTTACTAAATGACAGTCGATTATTCATATAAACCAGTTTCATATCAATAATATAAGAATATAAATAAATAGTTGTGATAGTAGCAGAGGTACTAAAATGCTAACTGTTGTTGTATTAGCTGGAAAACTCGTCTACAACTTGTTAACTTTAACAGAGGAATTCGTTTTATAAATAAATGATCGTTACTGTTTTAACATTTGTTTCTTATAAAGTTTAAACTTTTATTAAAACGTGAATAAAATTAATGGAGTTAATGTCGGGACGCGATGAAATGATTCGACACTTTAGTAACCGGGTTCATGTTCGTTCAGGTTCGGGATAAAATATAATATATTGGGATAATGTGCAATATAAAATATTATTTATAGTATTTTAGGTTCTGGAAAGTCAAACTACTCAAAGTATTGATGAATAAACCGTCTGACAGGACGAGCGCTGCTTTTATATGGAGAGTCTTAAACGCTTAATGTGACTTAAAGTATTAAAACAAATCTAGGACCTAGAAACACTATTTATTATTATTAAATATCAATCTAGAAACACTATTTATTATTATTAAATATTAATCTAGAAACACTGAACTTAAATCTATTATAACTTTAATTAACCAGTCGATTAACCTACAATATAATAATATATCCTCCTGATCATGTCAACTTAAGTTCGCTTCATATAGTATGTACATTTGTAAATTCAGTTAGTAAATCGAAGTAAAATTATTAATTATAAGTGTATTTATATTTGTGTAATTTGATGTAAGGTTTGGTCCTAAGGCCTGGCGAACCTTTCAGCTACACCAAATCGGAGGCGCACTTGAATGCAGCGTTTCTCTACGTGACACTATATAACGGTCACAGCCGGTCCAGCTACTCACTCCGATCCGGAATCTGAGCAGCGCCAGGCGGATGCAATGTGCCATACAAACGGGGGGCAGGAACCAGACTTTGGGTGGAGGGGTCCCCTTGTTCTGGACGTGGTTGACGATCTGCTGGGCGGTCTGTCTGTCGTTCACCTGCCGTTTCACCCACTCGTGCAGGCGGCCTTTCTCGAAGGAACCATTAAAGCACACCAGCAGCTCGATGTTGCCGTTGAAACAGGCCTTAGCCAGCGCCGCCAGGTAACCCAGCATGTGGTTCCACTGGCCTCCGCCGACCCAGTCGGTGTAGAAGCCTCCATAGAGGCGGTGCAGGCAGTTCTCGGCGTCCACCAGGAGACGCAGCGGGCCCTGAGGCGGCCTCTGCCGGCCACCTCCCACCAGGCTCCCCCGCGCCAGTTTCTGCAGCTCCACCGGCACCACCGAGCTCTGGCAGTGCTTCTCGATGTACTCCTGAAAGCCCTGCACACCCATCACCACTGATCTCCGGGGGAATAGTAACAAATCAATCCGGCTGCTTGAGTTCCAGACGAGCCGCGGTGCAGCCACCGTCACTCCCGCGTCTAGACTCAAAATCCGGGCACAAATCTTCACAAAGATGAAGCCTGTGAATCCCAAATGAATCGAGCCCGGGTATTAGGGGTGCATTGGTTATTATTTGGGGTGAGTTGTGGGGGTATTTGGGTCATGGCCGCTGGGCGCCATGTGCAACCTTATGGAGCCATGTCTGTGCTGTGTGTGTGTGTGTGTGTGTGTGTGTGTGTGCGCTCCCGTGACGTCACACAGGGCGGAGTCTGATTTACTCCCAAATAAACCCTCACACACTACCTCACTACACTTGTCTTGGTTTTAACACACTACTATTGCAGCCTCGGTAGTGCACTTCTTTATTAATGAAGAGTTATTGAAACTACAGCCGACACGTCAGCATAGCCGAAGCATGATCAGGACCTTAGTTTAGAAAGGTTGTTAAAATGATTATAAAACATTTACCAGCTGTGGTGTTCTGTTAGTATCACTGATTTTATGATATTTATCACATATAGATTTCAAGATAGCAAAGAAAATTGTTTAGATTTAGAATACTTAACCACGGTTAAATTAATCCTACACATTTTACCAAATCTGTGCAGTGAAACACACATTTACGCACACTAGGGGGCAGTAGTGGCTTCGTGCTTCAACGCTGTCTCCTAAAAAAAAACTTACCGACAGGTGGCGCTAAAGCTTCGTCCCAAATCATAATAGCATCGGATCCGCTTCTCTAACCCAGTTATTACATTACATTGCATTTAGTCGACGCTTTTATCCAAAGCGACTTACAATGAGCAGACAGGGTTAAGGGTTTTGCTCAAGGATCCAGCAGTGTAGCGGAGTGTAGCAGAGCCTGGATTTGAACCCCCAACCTTTGGGTTCCCGGCCCAAAGCTCTACCCACTAGGCTACACTGTCCCAATAAAAAGCAATAAAAGCAATAAAGCAATAAAAACTCAACATCAACAGTTCTTTACCGCCAACAACACAAAACTTCTTGAGGGACTTTCTTTTGCCTACAGCCATAATGCTCATCGTATCATGCACTGTGCACATAAAATCAGTAGTTGAATGGCGAGTATTCGTATTAGTATTAATCTGGTGTTAATGGTGTTTGCCAGGTGATTGGTGGTTTCGGGTTTTAAGCAAACAAAGTAAAAACGGCTCATTTTCCTGATATTTTTACTAATTTACAGAAAACGGATGGATGTTGTGTCCCCGTTAGAATCAGTATGATCAATCTAAAGTACAAAAAACATTGGCATAAATATGTTGAAGACATTCACCATCCACACACACACACACACACACACACAGAGAGACTAAATTCAGAATTGTTCATAACATTCACAGTTTTCTCTAGCAATTGGTTTCCACTCCTTTTTGGGCACGTGGCAACCACACAGAAAAAAAAGAACTCAGGTGTTAATTAAAACACCCAGCTGAGGCAGAAAAAAGGGTAGCAACAGACATCTGTCAGGTCACCTAGAAACTTGGTATTATTAGTGCTCCCGTGTAAGTGCTGTTGACTCATTTTTCCAGTGTGATAATGGATTCAGTCTTAAATGGTTTCTTTTTTTTCATTCTTAACTGGCTCAATCTTTTATGTCTATACATTTTCTTGACAGAGCAAGTCACGACGCCGTACAGTATAATAATGCTCCTGCTACTCAGGAAGACTAATGAGTTTACTTATTGCAACTCATGAGCAAGCTGTCATATAATTATTGCATTTGATAGGCAAATGCATAAAAATATTCATGATGTGTCATTAAACTGGAGTTCAACTAAAAGGAATATGTTCTGTGTAAGGCAATACATGTGCGTCAATAAGAAACGTAATCTGTATATGGGGTGTTTCTAGTTTTTTGTCCAGTAAACTGCTCCCACCCCGACCCTACATTTGGCATAGTTTTGCCCTTCCTGATACAACTTCTCCAATTTATCTAGGATTAGGATTGGCACTACAATGTAGTGTACTGCATCAACAGGACAATTTAAAGTCTCCAATTACCCATGCGGTATGTTTTTGGACTGTAAGAGGAAATACTACAATAACGAATTTAGATCATATATTAGGCTGGTTAAGTGGGTGCACTGTCACCTTACAGTCAGAACCACTAGGTGGGACAGTCTGGGTCATTGCTGTGTGGATTGTGCATTGTTGTTTTTCCATTCACGCCGTGGTCTTTCTTTAGGTGCACTGGTTTCCTCCCATGTGAAATGATATTCTCATGCTATGAGTACTCTGTAGTCTGTGTCTGGTGTGGGTGCATTGGAAAGATTTAAAAGAAATCACTTTTAAACAATCCAAACAGTAAACGATGTGCAATTACACTGAAGTGAATAGTCAAACATGTTGATTAAAGTAATAACACGCACACATAGCAACATCTCATCAAATGACCAAGTGGTATCAGGCTGCACTTCCACCCACACATGCCAGATGAATATACAATCTGTGTCACAAATGAGTTTATTTTTTAACTTTACACATTGTAACAAGCATTTTTGTGGACTAAGGTGTATAAATTACAGCATGAAACAATAGTATACCTGCTTTTAAAAGCCTTTAAATGTCAAAACTGTAGTAAAAGACGCATGAAAATCATATGGTTGATCACTAGTTTCTGAATTACTGGACATGTATTTGAACCGTTAAAGTTTTTAATCACCTTGATGAAAATTTAATCGAAAATGGAACGTCTACATTGCAATGCCACAACTACACTGTCAAGTCATTATTTTTAGTAATTACATATAATTGGGAAATTACCAATTAAGCTTGGCTTAAAAGTCTTGGCTAAAATGTACACAACCGTTATACTGTACATCTACCCTAGAGAAGATCACCATACTCTTGCAAGCCTACATTCTAGGCATTGTTACAGTACCCCTTAAAGATGTACTTTATGTAGATGACCAAGCACAGAGCCTGTCAGGATGTATTGTATTATCTGATTCTAGCAAGCCAAAGGCTCGTCATTTCTGTCAAATGTCTTAGAAGCCACTTCTATCTATTATTAGTACAACAATGCTGATGTTTCTTTGTTCAGAATTGCTTGAATGTTTCTCTGTTTTTTTTTCAGGGTTGAAAGTGCATATAGGAACACGTACATTACTGATACATTACTGAAAGGGATTTTTGTAAAATTCTTACTACAACTGTAAACATTCTACTGAGTTCCCAAAGGACAGTATTGCTGGGAAAAATAAGCAAAGGGCAAACTGAGTACCATTAAAAATGCAGACAGTCTGAGAGAAAAATTTTACTGAATTAGAATTAGACATGAAGAAGAAAACGATTAGCAAAAGCCACATCTGTAGTTGCTGCTTTGTACAAATCACACTGAGATCTAAAATCCTTCTGCATTGTTATTTATTATCTCTAATAATCCATTTGATATAATCCTTTTCAATTCTAGATCAAATGATGCTTAAACGTGAATGTAATATTATACAAAAAAATAAGAGCAAGAGCTTTATCCTGTAGCGCAGCTGTAGTCTAGTTAAATTAGTGTAATCACTTTGTTTATAAGCACCAAAGACTACAAAAGTAGCATTTTTCTGTAGTAGCTATTAGCATTCAACTGTCTCATGTTCACCTGTTGATTTGCACCACGAGGTAAGCCTAACAATCCTATGGCAACTCAGCTTAGTTAAAATGTCCAAGATAAGATAAAGAATTAATAAAAGTAAATTCCAAACGAAGGAAGCAAAACACAGACAAGTCTCTTTATATTTGAGACAGTGCTCCAGACCATCCATGGATGTTTTTTTAGGTTTACATCTAACCAGTAAGGTAGGTAGTGCTGTAGCTTCTCTTTATTTTATCATGCAGTTCATGAGTTTAATTTAATTAATTCATGAATTCTGTGTCATGTGGCTCTAAAATGGTTTATTACAATAAACACAGTTGCCAGTGAATTTAGTAGAACCCTAACAAAAACTCACTCACAGTAACATTTCTACTGAAGGATGCTTAGTGACTAAACGTGAACACAAAAGCCCAATAAAAGCATCATTTCTAATTCTTACAACTAGATTGTAAGCAATATATATCAGACATTTTTAAAAAAAAATTCTGCTTGATTCAGTTAATGCGCATTGGCTTATAAGTCATTACAAGCGTTAATAATTAAAAGTAAAAACAAACCATGACACATAGATTTCCAGTCAAGCTTTCACACTCAGCTTTAAATCTAAGCAAACAGGAAGTGATGGCACATCTCGTCAGGTGTTTTGAGCAGGAAAACAGAGTATAAACACGGTAGTTTGCTCAACCTGAAACCAGATTAGAAGCTTCTCTCTACATGAATACATCAATTCAACTTCCTTTGACGAAGTTGTTACTTTAGTAAGTTCTCCCACCCAATCTCTCAATCGGATGTACTGTCCTTCCCTGTCCTGGTTTACGCTGTTTAAAAGAATATTCTTATCCATCCAGCCTTGAAAGATCATCAAATACAACATTCGCTCTATAGAGCAAAATATGTACTCTGAATACATCACTTTATTCATCTTGCCTAATTGTTTTATCCTGTTGAGGGTTGCTGTGGATTTGCTTGGATTGAGAAATAAGCAGAGAGATGATATATCAGAAAAGAAATGAGAGTCGGGGCTTAACCAGCTCTAACAGACTGGCCTTTTGCTGAACTCTTTAGCAATACATCTGCTGTGGGTCACTGTCTGCCATTACTTGATGACTAGTTATAAACATAATCAAACACAAGATGATACTGACAACAGACAGGCATGCAGCTAAAACTAAAAATAGAATCATTTTGACATTTCTCACTAATATACAACTTTACAGTGTCAGAGTAGATTTATGGATTGTTATCTAGCATGAGATATTATTAAAACAAACTGATATATTAGTTGCCTGGCAAAATCCCTCTTAGAACGTGATTGCTGTGGCTGACTGGAACTGTGAAACTGCAGATGAAATGTTCCACCAATAAACTCTGCCCAGAGCTTCCTATATTATTAACAATAATCTTGAAATTGTCTATGTATCTTATAATCTAGCCTGCACAAACAGTGTATAATTATGACCAAATTATATTAAAGGGGCCATATATGATGCACGGGTCAACAAAGTTATTTGTATAAAATGACACTAACATATATAATAGAGATATTACTAATTTAATTCTCTCCAGCGTAAGCCGTATTCTGAATGCCTTACTTTGAGCTACATCAGATATGCTAATGAGCAGTTGTCAGAAACACTCCATCTCTTAGCTTTTTTTGCACAACATAAGTTTGAGCCGCGGAAAACAAAGGTTTTTAGCATGATTTTCATAAATTAAATATAATCGTAATATAACATATTAATAAAGCTATAAACTGACTAAATCATGTACAGAATATGTATAAACATATAACATACAATTGGATGTTCCTTCACTGCTACCATACCACTCGACAGGTGGTACAGGAGAGGTTTCACGTGTTTATGTCATAATATAACAGAAGTCAAAGCGGCTCATCTTTCCTGACACCAAGCTATTTATAATAATTTACAGAAGACAAATGAGTTAATTTGGAACGTTATTTGGTTTTAATGTGTACTGTACACCACTGTATATTGTTGACATGACAATAAAACTACTTGAACTTGATATTAAAACTTGGATTGTTTATAAGAGCACTAGAACCCCACATGGAAATACAAAAGAATGCAAAAGTAAATTTGTCTCTTTTAAGTTTAAAAGTATACTAATGATTGTTATGAGTTGCTGAAGCATGAATGTAAAATGTAAATGCTTAACCAAATTCTGACTGAATGCAGTAAAAGCTGGTTTATATGCTAGGGAATGGTTAATATTTACCATCTGGCAGATGAAAAGTTTGATTAAATCTTTGGTGAGGGTAAATAAATGTGTATATATACTTAGTAAAGTAGTTCAAAGACGCAGTTATTAACACAATTTCCTGAATACGATAATAACATAAGCCCAATTTCCTCAAGTCATAAAAGCAGTCCGAGCGCAGGAAAATTAAAACAAGCCATAAAGTGGGCCATAGTGAAGTCTGTGATTTCCCTTTCACAAAACACACAATATTGTCTGCTATAAGCTACTGTAGGTAGTTGGTATGGATTGATTTTTTGCAATATATTTACTTGGGTACTTCAATTTTAGAATTCAAAAAATGAGGGTGGGGGAGACTTAATCCGCTCATACCTAGAGCCGACTCTGCTTGAGAATCATGTTCCAATGCAGGAAAATTTTAAATCAGACCACTCAGTGCTTATAGAATAATATTGTTTTATTTGCATATTTTTGGTCCGTGTGAGGAAAACGGAGAAGTGAACAGAACATGCAAACCTGCATGAAGAGTGAACCCACAACACCCTTGATGATTGAACCCAGTATCTTCCTGCTGTGGTATAACAGTGAATTCACTTGTTATAATTCAAATATATATTCTAGTGTTAATAATGATGTCAATAATACTCATCACCTTAGCTGTGTTGTGATCTGCATGAACCGTAAAATAATAAAAAATGTGAGCAGCTTTGGAACGAACTGGATTAATGAGGAATTTTAAGACCAGATCTTTATCCCTGGTGTCCACATTATGACCTGTATATCACAACAATCAACAAGAATAAACTACTATGTGTTTACTCTTCATTCTCACACCATCAAATGGTAAAACATTCAATCGTTTATTAACTTTGATACACTATTTTTTCGCATATTCAATAAATGAACATGGTGCATTTAAATGCATAATGTTCGCTATTTAAAAAGACTCACTATTAACAATTACTGTGAATAGATTTGATGCCATGGACAGTTGAATACTCTCCATTCAGTAAACAGTTGCTGCTGAGATAAGCTTTCTGTCTAATGATGCAGACATAGACTGGCTAGAGTCCACCTGCTCCCAACACCACAGGACGTTTAGACAACAAAGCATTTTAGTGGCTCACTAAATACCTCACAAAAAGTCTGTAAAGCAACCGTGCTAGTCAATTTCAGTCTGAAATACAAAAAGAAATTCTATTACAGATTTACATATAAAATGCATGTTTACATTGTTTCTTCTTAAGAAAGCAATATAATGTCGATAAAGAAATACTGGCAAGTCTATTACTGGAATGCAATTTTAAATTGATTCATTTGTTTAGTCATTTTATTTAAACATCATATGTACATACAATTTGGTTGCATTCATGACTGGATAGTCATTTAGAGTTTATACATCAATTCTAGTTCAATGTTTAACACAGTCTTGGACAATTTGCATCTCTAATTAATTACATCTTTAGATTCTGGAAGGAAATCCGTTCAGACACAGGAATAACACCTCACAGAAAGGAGCCAGGCTGTTCAACTTGGGAATCAAACCCAGGACCCTCTTGCTTTCAGGTTTTACCAACTAGATTTGTACTAGATATTCAGAACAAATTAAACCCTGATATAAATCTGCTCACTTAAAAATGAAAAGCTAATCAAGCTAAACAATGAAGTTGTCAAAACAATCCCATTCACTATAGTTTATTTTTTATTTATCTGTAGTACATTTATTATTCTAATCATTAATTCAGAAAGGGAGACACTGTGGTTTGCAAAAGTATGAATCCCACTTGGACTTTTTCTATTTTTCTTTTACATTACACCTGGGATTTTGCATAATTCTCAATCACAAAGTCGAAACTTAATACTCGATTAATGTGCTTAAATAAAAATGTTTTTATTCATGTCCAAGTTAACCTCATAACTTGCTTAAACTGCGTTCAAGGTATCGCCGTGCAGAAGCAAGTGGATTTTTCACATCAAATCCCACCTCAAACTCTGGACTCCTCTCAAATATAAGAATAGCCAATATTATGATTAGAAAAGCTGTTAGTCCCCAGATCTGATAACACTGGTCTGCTTTAAGGTCTGAATAGATAAAACTATGCGTAAGAGAGCCAAAGTTGGGGATGGGATAAGCTGAATGGTCAGCTTTCTTCATAAAGAACTCCAAAGGGACAGAGAACACATTGCTGACTTCATCTGGGTTAGGATCCGCTTGGAAGAATTCGCTGATGAAACCCACCACTGGGGTCACCAAAAGTCCTCTCTAAAAATACAGAAACAAATTATTCTTACAAGTACACTTATAAGTACAACAGAGTGTAATA
>JAOTRQ010000001.1:1862612-1880483 GCA_028565875.1 Hoplisoma paleatum | reverse complement strand
AAAACGTGTAGGAGCCTAAAATAATTAAATAAATGCAGCCCAACATTCTTTAAACCGTTAACATTAAGATAAAAAAACTAAAAATGGCTTCACATGTAAAAAATCCTCCGAAACCAAAACAGCAGCACGAACAATAAATAAAGAAATCATATCAATAAATGATAAAGTTTAATGTGTCTAAAAATGATGGAATAAGGAGAAAGTACATGAATATTACATCTACAATGATACGAATGATTTGGTGAAAGTCGAGAGTTCGGTACCGATGGAGGATCTGGACTCATTTATTTTAATTGCTGATGGTTCTACAGGCGGAGGCTGAATGAATTTCTATCTATAATAAGAGCATCCACTTTGTAAAGTTGGGGGGAACACAAGGGGGCCACAGAGGGGCCACAGTGATGCAGAAAGCTTCAGTCTTATGGACAAAAAAAATGTTTCATCGTCTCGTCTGGGTTTCAAATTCTCTGTACTGAAATTCATGCAGCCAATCAGCATCAAAGAGAAACGAATACTGCTCTCGGATTGGCTCGTGTCAAAACCTCTTTGGACTGGGGAGACCGGAGTACACGGGCACAGGGAGAACATGCAAACTTCACACAGAGAGTCCCCGGGTTTACTTTCCCCAACAATCGAGGCCGCCCATGAGACGACAGTGCTGACCGCTGACCACCATTTTAATTATTCACACAGCAGGATAACCACGGGAACTGAACGCTCACTGAGCCACCTAGTGGTGTGGTGTGTGTGTGTTCGGGAATGTGTACGCCCGCTGCAGACCTCTGGCATCACAAAGGAAAGACTCGTATCTCGTACGTCATGGTTTCATGGTGTTAAAATAACTAAAATTAACTAAAAAAATAACTAAAATGTTTTTTACTGTTGGTGCTGCCGTGTGGTAAAAAGCTTTTATGAGCCGGTTCTTCTCAAGATGGCGACTCGAAGGTCCCGAAGACGATGAGAAATGTAAATTTGAGTGGATTTAATTGAATGGATTTACTGGTTCTTGTGAAACACACATGGAAGGAATCCAGAAGATTTTCCGCTGACGTTCGGTTTATTCTCGTACAGCCGATGTGCCTGATGTGGACGTCTTTTGCTGATGTTGCTTTGCTTTTGTTTTGTGTGTGTGTGTGTGTGTATGTGTGTGTGTGTGTGTGCTGTACAGGGACATCCTCAGGGTTGGTGTGACTTTGGCGGGTCACCAGAAGAAGATTCTGAACAGTGTGCAGATGATGAGGGCCCAGATGAATCAGATCCAGTCGGTGGAAGTTTGACCTCCAGGCTTCACTGTGAAAAAAAACAGTGAAATGAAATCGGGGACCGACAGACAGACGGACAGACAGACGGACGTGCAGACAGAGGAAAGCGCCGGGCTCGAACGTCTGTGTTTTTCCCCCCTTCACCTTTGGAACAGCACTTTGGAAGAGAACTTTCCTCCAGTCCCGTTCACCAAACCTGCACGACCTCCTCATGAGTTCAACCAACCAAACCACCTGATCAGCTTCTGTTTAATTAAAATAAAAATCATGTGCAAAAGCGACGCAGCCAAACTGCCAAAACAACGTAATGAAGCAATTTTATTATTCGCCAGCTTGCTCTTCTCCTCTTTTACTTCAGTATCATTTAATTTGCAACTTATTAGGTTCTTCGTAGTCATTAAGAAAAAAGATTTGTAAAGAACATGGACACGGACGTGTAGCGTGTGTAAATTGTAAACTAGACGGATTTCTTCGGGAGGTTTTACCCTTTAAAAGGGGCGAAGATGGGAAACGGTACAATGACGGACATCACGCCGAGGTTTTATCCTGGATTTCTGTTCTAACCGGGGGTCACAGGAAACCACTATGACCCCGAGGAACCCCGAGGGACCCGGTATGTGTGTACGGAATGAGGTACAAACGTGAGCCAAGGAAGTGAAACGAGGATCCATTTTACTTTCATTTTTTGCTCAATTTGTTTTGTTTTTTTTTTGCTTTTAAACATTTGAAGTCGAGTCAAAGCAAAACGTCTTCTGCTAAAAAACGAGGCATTTTAAGATTCGCTCCGGTTCGAGAGTCTTCTTCCACTCAAAAAGGTTCTACTGACTACTTATAAAACCTGCCAAATAGGACGTGTGTGTGTGTGTGTGTGTGTGTGTGTGTGTGTGTGCGCTACCTCCTTGTACATATCAGAGCCGTGTTCGTGTCGCCACCAAGTCGTTACATTGATGATTTGATCTTTGCGTGTGAATAAGATTGTAACCTATTATTTCTACTATATTTTAGAAACCATATCATTTTAGGATCACCCCCCCCTCCTCCCCCATCATTAATATTTAGCTTGTATTTTATTTTATGTACATCGAAGGACCCCAAATGCACATCCGTATCAATTCCTTGTTTATATACTTTCCATAATAACTTTACATAAGTCTGACATATTCACTCTTGTGTGTGCGTGTGTGTGTGTGTGTGTGTGCGTGAGAGAGAGAGAGAGAGAGAGGGGGGTTAACCCTCGATGTCTCAGTGCCATATATGAACGGACGACTTTATCTGGAGCTTGAATTCACATTTACATTGCACATGTTTGTTAGAGGCCACTAGGCTGCGTTTACGAGCAACATTTCAGTTTGTTTTTAAAGAAAAGACAAAAAATCAGTTTTCTTGATTAGATTTCTGGTGCTGGGGCAGGTGTGTAAGATGCACGTTTCATGTTTTAGTTTGTTTTGCCTAAATCACTGTGGGACGCGTCAAAGTCACTTTAGAAACCAAATCACAAACAGTTCTTACACAACGCTGGTGTGTATTTGTATAATAGTATAACAGGTCTATTCAGTAGCGTACAATGTGCACAGAACTAAACCGCAGACTATGAGACTACAGAGAATGCAGTTCCTTTCACCTGCCAATAGAGCGGCGATATTTCACCTCCCGACGACATGATCGATGATCGATTTCTCGCTCGTGTTAAAATCAGAAAGAATTTTATGAGTTTTGTTTATTTGACTCGAAATTCCTCGGCTCCGAGATGGGATGCACTGCAGCTCTCGAGTCTGGGTAAATAGGGTGGACTGCACCAGCAAAGGGCATCTGGCATAAACGACCGACGGCAAATAAGTAACGCAGTCGGGTTTCAGAATGGATGAAACAGCAGAGGACGCTACAGCTGCACGTCTCACCTGGTTGCCAGGTTGTGGGGTTTCTAAACAAATTAAGCAACATTCGATAGTGTGTGTTTGTAGTTTGGTGGGCACGGTGGGCAGCACTGCCACCTCACAGCAAGATGTCCCGGGTTCGATTGCATGCTCTCCCAGAGTCTGTGTGGGTTTCTTCAAGGTACTCAGGTTTCCTCCCACAGTCCAGAGACATGCAGTCAGGTGTGTGTGTGTTTCCCTCTGTACCCTGCAACAGACCCGGTGACCTGTTCGGGTGTTTAGTGTATTCTCTCACTGAGTGTCTCCCACCGTGACCCTGAATAAAGCGCTGGTGACACTTGATGGATGTTTGTGCATTAATTATTTACACATAAATAAAATTTCGTTCATTATTTTGAACCCAGTATCGTGAGTCGCACTGCATCATGGGTAAAGTGTATAGTTACATTACTCCCTTTTGACTGAAGGTTATGGTTAGTCAGTTCTGTAAACTAAAGTCGGTATAAATACGTGCGCTGGGGTGCGCTGTGGCGTAGTGGTTAATATACTGGGCTAGTAAAAATCAGCAGTTCGCTGTTGGCACCTTGAGCAAGACGAGACATTCCTGCACGATACAGATGGTGTCTGTCGAAACGTGGACCCCCGCCACAAGAGGGAGCAACTACAGCCATCGAAACAACAGAATACACACGCTTGTAGTTAAAGTCGCCTCTCCCTGTAGATCAACAACGATGTTTCTCACTCGTCACTAAAACCGGAGAGTAAACACAAACAAAACCTTCAGAAACTCGACGCCCCCTGGTGTCGTGGTGGAGATATACTTCACTATGCAGAACGACAAAAGGAAAACGGAGGCCGTCGAGTACAATAAATAATGTTTATTTGTTTAGGTCAGTTCTGTAAACCTTGTAAACAGCTTGTCATCAGCCGGTGAATCTCCAACAACAACAACAATCACCACAACAACCAGCTCCTTTTTTTTTACTTTAGATGGTCACGAATAAACGGTTCCGTCTGTGTTCTGGGATTAAGATCCGAGACTGAAACACATCATGTTCTGAATGCTGGGTAAAATCCAATCTCGTGGATAATGTAAACAATGCTTCTTATAAAATGTATCTGTTGGAAATATGTAAATATTCATAGATGACGTGTTGGCTTTCAGTGTACAGATTATTATTTTATTTTTTTTGTATTGATAATAAAACGGGACTTTTTATGGCCGTACTTTCTGAGATGTGAGAATAACCATACGGCGTGGTGAGGAAGACACTGACCAGACACCAAAACCACAGACGACTCCTGCCGTGCTGCGTTGTGTATGTATACACGTGTGTGAAGGTCACTTGTGGTTAACGGTGCAGAGTTACACGTCGACTAGCGAAGCTCACCAGAGACTTCCTCCGGCCGGTAACGTCGGGGGGGGGGGGGACGTACGTCTTTAATACGTTAAAACCTCTCGGGTTAAATCAGAGCCAGTCACTTCCACCGCAGTTCAGTTTTCATAAGCTCGCTCGACTCATCTTCCTTGAAAGGAGTCATGGGAACGTTTTACGCAACGGTGCTCATCTGGCGCCGGTCCTCCGACCGCAGAGGAGTGAAGACGTCTTTGGCTCCTGTCCGGCATCTTCGATTGTTGCCATCGATCTAAATCTTCCACCGACTTTATCTCACGCCAGATTGCAGGATTTTCAGCGGCTGTAGAAGCCGAAGCTGCAGATTTCTACATCCTGTCCTGGTTTTTAACAACCACGGCTTCGTTTTCGTTGTGTGTTCCTGTTCCTCGCATTACCAGAAATGATTTGATCCTCCGATCGGTGGAAGTTTAGAGACAGAAAAGGAACCCGGAGCAGGATTGGATTTCATTTCTTTTCGTTTGAACTTTTTCGGCGTTCTCAGTCATGCCTCCCCGATACAAATCCCTTAATACCTGCTCAAATGCACCGGGCTTTCCATATTTAATGCTCCCTCGGTCTTCCTTAGAAAATAAAATACATTTTTTTCTTTTGTACAGTAAAATGATGTTGCATATGGACATTGAAAAAGGATATATGGGCATGATGGGTGCTTGCATAGGGCGCTCATTAGGAAATTTGTCTCTCTCATTCCTTGTGTAAGTCAAGATCTGGTGACCTGTTCAGGTATTTAGTGTATGTCTTACCCTGACCCTAAATAAGATGAAGTGCTGGTAACATTAGAAGAATGATGAATGGAAATAAGATATGAAACTTTCACTGGGGGTTGCTGAGTGAACTGTTGCACTTTGGTGTTTGTCCTGATTTATATTGGCATTTTTATGCTAAATTTGGCAACCCCTGGCACCTCAGAAGGCAATAAAACTTACCAGGATGTGTAAACAAACTTTGCCATGTGTGGGTTGTTTGAATAACCGTCGTCATCGTTGTGCTGCTGCCACTTCTCGTTTTGCACCACGTAATTGCCAACGTTCACGCGTTCACGACTTTACGGGCGTGATCATGACTGGCGCTGCACCCGGGCACCCGGACCGCTTTATAAAGCCGAGCTGTGAACTGCATATGTTCATGTTCTCCGCTCAAGTCTTCGCCAACTGTACGAGCGAGAACCATTTTCTCAGAGAATTCATCTGATCTGTGAATATAAACACAAGATGCTCCTGGTTCCTTCTGTCTGTCTCTCTGTGTGCGTCTGTCTGTCTCTCTGTGCGTCTGTCTGTCTCTCTGTGTGTGCGTCTGTCTGTCTCTCTGTGTGCGTCTGTCTGTCTCTCTGTGTGTGCGTCTGTCTGTCTCTGTGTGTGCGTCTGTCTGTCTCTGTGTGTGCGTCTGTCTGTCTCTCGTGTCCTACAAAAACGCTCCAAAGAAAATGGCTCCGGTTCCTACACGTGTCCAGGTACCGCTTGTAGTATACGCTCGCCCTCTAGTGTTTGAATAGCGGTACTGCAGTACGGCTGTTCTCGAGCTTCCCTGCCTGCTTTTTGTTTGTTTGTTTGTTTGTTTGTTTGGTTCCTTACAGGGCGCAGAACAGAGAACTGCTCACCTCCACCACTGTGACATGATGGGAGGTCCTGTTGGGATGTAGAAAATGTACATTTGACTGTAACCCTGTGAATGATGTAACAATTTCATTATTTGTAATATTGTTATTGGTTTATTTTCTAAAAATGAAAAACTTCTCATTAAAAACATGAAAAGAGATTTGTTATTATTATTAGTGTGTGTGTGTGTGTGTGTGTGTGTGTGTGTGTGTGTGTCTTATTTCCTTGTTTCAGGTCATGGATTGTAACTACATTCATTGTTACACTCACTGGAACGTTGATTTATGGAAGCAAAATTTTGTTCCTAAGTTAAAATTGTATTTATTTATTGTGCATTTTAAGGTCATATCCATGACAACAAGCGTTCGCATCAAGCACACCCATGAATGGATGGATGGAACTTTATTCATTTCCAATGGGAAATTTCTTTGTTGCATTATTGGTCTCTCCAAATTTACCCTGCTTGCATGATTTTTTGGACTGTGGGAGGAAATTGGAGTGCCGACCCGACCCCCGGGGGAATTTCGAACCAGAGAAACAGAACGCAGTTTGCATTTATCCAGAAGTGCTTAGCAAAAAATATATAGAAATATTTATATTACAAATGCACAGTAAAGATGTTTAAATCTACTGTAAGTAAAAATAAATACAGGTTATGAATGTATGTGGATGTTATAATGAAATAATCGGCTGTTAAAGTTAAAAGTTAATAGAATATAAGTTAAATAACACCATGAATAAATTATATAAATCACAATTGCAAGTGTAAAACCATTTCATTCGTATTCTTCAATGTTATTTGAAATAAAACCTATATTTTGATAGTGTTTTACTCCTGAGGGCCCCCTACTGGCGGGGATCATTAGTAGACTTAGACCTAAAATGACAGACTGAATTAAATGTTCTGTGTAATATCTTGTCCTCTTTGCTGGGTTCAAATCGAGTGTCATCATTCGCTTCGTTTCATGACCGCCACAACGCTGCCGTTTTTGTTTTTGGTTCGACCGTCGCTCTCATCACGCCTGACCTCAGACGTCTTTTCAAATCTCTGCACTCGAGTTCTTATTAGCGACTAGATGTGTGAAAGCCTGGTGACCCTGCAGTAACCCTCCCTGTGAGTGGCACGGCATTAAAAAAAAAACAACTGCAGTTCAGGAGTTCAGCATCGGGAACCCGCTGATAGTCCGGCGGTTCTGTTGGTCTAATCCGGCCCACCCGCCGTCCCCTTTATACGCCCCGTTAACCAGCTCAGAAAAGAGATGGTGCATCCGCCAGAGATTCGGCAAACCGTATCTGGTTCAGTCTGCAATTAATTTTAGCTCAGATTCCATCAGGGACGAGTCGAGACCGAGTAACAGAAACAAAATAGAATCTTTAAATCGGAGTCTCTTATGGTAAAGAAATCCCCTGCTGTTCATCTACAGAAACCCACCACATAAAATGGTGTACGGTTAATTTATCTCGTGCACCATTTCTCAGACGTTCTATTTAGATGCAATTAAGTGTTGAGTTATGAAGTAAAAATGAAATGTGATGTGGTTCCTAACCGGTGACTGAAATCGTAGTTTGATGCAGTAAAAATGAAAGTTAATGTAGAATTCTAAAGTCGAATCTTCTACATAATCGATGGGGTGAAGATCTGGTGGAGATTTAACAGGTGACGAGCGTTACCGAGGACGATCTAATGCAAATTAGATCATTATTACATCACAAAATCATGGAAGTCACGGAACACGGATGGATTTTATTTAATCTGAGTGTCTAATACAAAAAACATTTTGCATATAATGACTTCTTCCAAACTGTTGAGGCCTACATCCAAAACAATACCATTTGATAGTCACTGTAATCCACGGTCATGTCTGTGTGTGATATCTGTGTAAACTGTATCTTACATTGCTTCTACAACAGTCATTTCCCTTCAGGGATCAATATAGAACAATTTATTTACCCCCCTGATAGAAATCGATGCTTCGGTGTCTTCATCGTCTCACATATGCGTCCTCCAGACATTTTATAGCATTCTAGGATAATTAAAAAGAAATCAGTACGTCTATACCAACGCATGTCTTTCCAATTCAAACAAAAGTGTCTTTTGCCAAGCCGACAGTAACCGAGGTTCCCTGAAATCTGTCTAGTCTCAGATGAGCTGCTTATTTTGGCTCCTTTTAATCCCAAATGATGCGATGAGCTCGTCCGCCGCTGCCATTAAAAACACACCGAATTGTTCTGATGTGTGTGTGAGCTGTGGAAGCTTTATACTGCGATACATCAGCAATTCATCATCTGTGGGATTTATTTAAACATTATAAAAGAAAATGTACGATACGATCGTCTCGGGGCCAAATTGTGGTTAAAACAACAGATTTGATGTGAAAGATGGTCAGATGATATAAAGAATTCGATTCAGGCTTCAGATGATGTGAGAAGGAAAGATGAATAAAGTCTTAATTATATGTTGCGGCTCAGATTATTGTCTCACGGAACAATCTGAGCAATTCCGGGTTAAGGGCCTCGCTTAGGGGCCCAACAACAGCAACCTTGCAGTGCTGAGACTTAAATCAGCAAACCTATGATTACTACATAATCATCCTTATTATTATTAATAATATTACATTAATCCATAAGTTCAATCAAGAACATTTAATAAAAAATAAAAACGTATTTATCCAAAAGAACTTTTGAAATGTTGAATTATGAGATCAGACACACTGACGCATCAGTTTATTCCACGACTCGAAGATTTTTACTGGAATTTATGAAGCATCTGAATTTTGCCACCACGTTATTTCTTTGAAACAGGCAGAGTTGCAGATTTATTATTGCTTGATGATGTTTTTGTTCCAGTCCTCTCCGGCTTTATTTGGCCAACGGTTAGAAAAAACGTCATTAAAAATAAGGAGTGTTTGGTATGTTGATTGATTCTGAAGCGTTTCTTCATCTGTTCCGTTACTTTGCATGAATGATCGATGCTGAACTGACCGATGCCTGAAACTTTTACTGTTTATTACTTTTCCTTTCTAGTTTGTCCGAGTCGATCTTTTAATGCACATCTGTGACTAAAATCCCCCAAACCGCTAATCCTAAACTATTTTGATAAGAAACACAAGTGTTCCCAGGCAGGAATGTATCTGGGGTTTTCGGAGTCGTTTTTAGCAGAGCATATTGTAAACACGACGTGATTATATATCAGAGGAACAGAGCCGATTCTTCCAGCCTGTGAACTACACATTTTAAATCATATTTCTCTTTGCAATTTAAAACTCTAATGAAAATTTTAATCCAACACAGATCTCCAAGATTCGTGCAACACATCCCGAGCAAATTAAAAGCAGACATTTCGTTTTGCATGTAGGCCCACAGACGGAGGTCAGTCGTGGACACTTACATCTGTGTAAGCAAATCAGATTTTTTACTCAAAAAGGATAAAAGCAGAAGCAGATTTAATCGTCAATTGACAAATTAATCAATTTAAGGTAAAATGACTTCATAGTTACAAAGTGCTTATTTTAAATTAAATAAAATAAAACCCTCACTGTATTAAATCTACAACACAAAGTACAAATCTACACAGCAAAGCCAAAACAGGAACAAACAAACGCAGGTTTTGTAAAAGTGGTGAATAAGAGAAGCTTCATGAACTTCTAAAGTCTGGAAATGTTTATACATTTTTATAAATTATTTTACTGTGCACTAGCCCAACAGAAAACGCCCAAAGAACTAAAACAAAACACAGTTGATATTAATATAACTGACTGCAAAAGCTTAAATGAGAACCGAGCACGGGTGCAATAAGTGCGCCAGTCAACACAAGGAGATGTTTTTCTTTAGGAACGTTTTTCTTTAGCACGAAATGAGAGAATCGATGTGAAAGTAATTAAAGATTCTGTTGCTTTTATCTTAATGCAGGGATTCAGAATTAATAATGGGATCATTGAGCCAAATATTGATGGCATCAAAACGAACGTCGATATTTTAACACTGCAACGGTTTCATTAACAAATTGATCAAGTGTCACTGTTGGGCCCTGGAGCACGGCCCTATTAACCTTTTAGTGCTTAGACAGCAGGGAACGTAAAGTAATTGGCATGATTGGTATTGCCAGAGAGTAGTTCCTCAGAGCAAAACTAAACACACCCAAAACAGACTCTTTCCCTTAAATTAAACATACATGTACCTCTCGGACCTTTAACGGGCACCGCTAACCACTTTCCCTGCCAGAAACATGTGCCGAGAGTGCACAGAGAAAGAGGGTGCAACCACCGGCCTAAACTCGGCATCCATTTTATACAAGCAAATTCAGGTGTGGATGATTGTTCCTGATTGCCCACGAGAATTCTGGGAGCTGTAGTCCTATTACTTACGATTTCCAGAACTGATTCAGTTTCCCTCTGGTGGCTACAGACGGAATTGACAGACTTCTAACAAGTTCTAGTAGGAGAGTTTCACTATTCACCTGTAAAAGTTCACAGTTCACGGTGGCTTAGTGGTTAGTACAGTCCAAAAACATGCAGCCAAGTTAATTGGAGATACTGGAGAAACTGTGCAGGAGTTCAGTGTATTTGCTCAATGTGTCTCATACCTAAACAAGATTAAGCGCTGGTAACACTACATAATAGATGGAATTTATTCTATATTTCTAATGAACAAACATCAGCATAAATTAAATGTTTCAGTTTTTATTTATTATAATCATTATTATTGTTTTTGTTGTTATTTTTAGATTTTGGTTAAATAAACTATATATATGGTTAGGCTGCCATCTAGTGGTGTGTAACGGTATTTATCGTGTGTATACAGTTTTATTAAGATGCTTTGAGGATGTTTAGCAGCAGGAACCTGAGAAAAGGATTTAATAACAGAGAAGAAAGAAAAACAGCAGAACCACAAGAAAAGAATCGAGATGAAAAAGTTCAGAAAAAAATCTGAAAATGTGAGAGAGAACATGCAAACTCCAACTTTCAATAACTGATCGAATCTGCTGTAAGGGAACTAAACAATTGTGGACACACTTCTTAATCATTGTATTCAGGTGTTTCATTCAGTCCCGTAGAATAGCAAAGCAAAAGTTTTAAGCAGCCGGTCATGCAGTCTGTATGTGTGCACTTGAATGAAAATAATTTATTTACCTTAATAGGTTTGTTTACTTTTTAAAATATATTTATTTCGTATTTCTGAGCACAAAAGCAATTTGAGAGGGACGCAGTACTTTATTCACAACAGCAGGGGGCAGCAATACAACACATCACCATATAACTCATTTAAATAAGAAAAATAGACAAGCGAAGAAACAGCTCTCGCTAAAATACATAGTCGTCAGTAAAATAAAAATATAAATATCATATAATTAAATTAGTCTGTTTTTTTTCTATATTAGATCGGTAAACAGCATTAAGGATGAGAAATGATTTAATTCTGCTTCAAAGCACAATGTCAGCGGTATTAGAAAAGCGTTACTATGTTGGATGCGTTTCTAATGCATCTGTGCTCACTACCTAGTGCACTAAAGAGTGGATAAATAAACAGACTCGCGTCCTATATATAGTGCACTACATAGTGTACGAGATCATAGATTGGTATTGTCTTATAACATTATATTTATTTCTTTATATTTTATATTTAATTTAGGTCTGAAGTGGGAATATTATTTTCGTATTTGTTTATATTTGTTTCTACATAAATAGAGGTATAGATTATATAGTATAAAAGGCAATACATATACAATATGTTGGTATATATATAGGTTTTTAGGTATTTATATAACGACACATTACTCAATTTGACATGATTCTTGATCTATTCATTATACTGGCTTTTTAATAAATTTTTAATAATCTTGCGTCTTTCTGAATAAGCAGAATGATGTGAGAACATTGTAAATTATTTTAATGTCACAGGGAATGAACGTTTGTCTGTTTGTGAAAATCTTAAATGAATCACCGATTTGAATCGTGACACGTGCATTGATTTTTAACTTTCTTGTGGTCATTTCATACTTAGATGAAGTCCTCAGAGTCATCTCCAGCTGCACCAGCGCATTCATACCGGAGAGAAACCTTATCGGTGCTCGGAATGCGGAAAGACTTTTAACATACAGTGTAATTTGCAAAGACACCAGCGCATTCACAAGGGACAAAACCCTTTCAACGAACACGTAGGTCAGTCACATGTGGTCGTGTGAGGGAAGAACTGTAAGATGAACCAGATTCAATACACAAAATTACATTTAACCAAAGGTTAAAACTAAAAACTAAATAAAAATATATTCAAGTTCTTTATTATTCACTATTTAGTATTATTCCTTTATAAACAGAAGTGGTAATAATACAATCACTGTATATCTGATAATAAACTTTAGTTTTAAACCGGGACTTGTCTTTTGTTTCTCTGCATGGCTTCCATACTCATCAATTGGCTTTTTGATGTGGTTCATCCATCATTCTGATGGGCTTTAACCTTTTTTTGTCACCTTGATTAGTTTTGATTGTATACTCAAAAACACACCACGACCGTACAACCTACATAACCTCAACTTTACCCCCGAACAGGTTTTCTAGCTCCCTCATGAAATAGATGGCTTACCTTGTTGCCATTGATACTAAAGTTAGGAGGCACTTTTTTCATTTTGACTTGTTTGCCCCTGTGGGCTGGAAGGTAAAACTCCAATCAATGTTTTGCTCTCTTCTCTGCTTTATGTATTTTGTATGAATGCCTCCCTACTGGCTATAATCTGCCGATGTGTATTTGTTTATTATGATATTGCATTTCAAGTCATAGATTAGTGCTGTGAAGAAGAGAAGGAAAGACAACTGGACTGGTTACCAAATAAAAACCTTCAACAAAGCTCTGATATTTTGAACAAGCAGCTTTGTCAAAATTGTGCTAGTATAGACGTACACCACAGATGAATGATGTTAGATGAATGCTAATATACATAAGTGAGTGGAAAGGTGTGGTTTATGGTAGTCCTGTACAGAGTTTGCATGTTCACTGCAGTGTGTATATGCACTAAACTGGAGATGTGAAATTGTCCCATAGACACACAAAGTTCCCCAAAGCACTATGAGGGTTGGTGAAAGACCTGCAACCTGCAGCATAAAAGCACTGCTGAGAAACTCTGGGGGGGGGGTCGGTAATGCATCGAGAGCACCCAACGTTCAGGTTCGACTGGGAACGGGTAAATAAAATAAAAAATACATAACTAGCATTCACCCGCTTTACACCCAGGTGTGTGGATTTTTGTTTGCACATATTCAATTTAAATTGGTTTTTATTTCAGTCTCTTTCGTGCTCTCTCTGTCTCTGTCTGTCTGTCCCTATGTGTGTCTGTCTCTCTCATTTTTGAGTCTTATTTGAGTTTCTTAGCTTAACATGTACTAAACAGTGGTGCTTCGGGCTGTGTTCAAAATGGAGTTGGACTCAATATCTAGTGTTACTATAGTCCCGCTGACTCTAGTACTAACAAAAGTAACGAGCACTATGTAGTGTGCACTTTGAGGCACGTTTTGAGACACTTCACTTCAGAAAGACGTCGACGTCTATTTGCTTTTAATTAGTAAAGTTAAATGAGATAAATTAAACGTGTAAAAGAGGAAAGGGATTTAAAGCCGTGAAATAATAAACATACATACAGAATTTATCAGACATTTATAGCTTTAAAATGCATTTATATTTTTCGATCACAAGATGGCGGACATGCATAACCCACGAACTATCTGTTCTCATAAACGTTCACAGGCATAAAACTTTTATTTATTAGTAGAACTTTTTATTATTCCAAAAATTATTTTGCCTTATACGAGCCAATTTTTAAATATGATATACTTGGATAAACATTGTGTGCTACCAATATCACTAGAAACATAAGCTAGTATGTATATAAAGGCATCAGTAATAGAACTGTACCGGTCTATATAGGCCTTGTGTTTCATAACTAGATCTTTTATTATCTCATTAAAATACATAAATGGTCACAAAGACAGAATCTTTTTTATCTACATTATTATCTAACACATGTCTAGGATGGCATAAAGGTGAGACTGATAAAATACAGCAGTAACTGTCACACATTGCCCTTGGCGAACGTTGTTGCTTACCATGATCCACAGTGTCTCATATTTGAGTCATGAAGTGACATTACATTCCCAAATATTTGTGTAAAAGTAAAAAAAGCACAATTATTTACAGAACCCTCATTATGGTACGTGCTGGAGCCAGTGAACGGGGTAAATGGTCGTGAGAATATAATTTGGCATTTAGTTGGGTCATTGCTTGGGTGTTTTGATAAGTCTCGGTAAATATGGAACATAATCATTTGATAAATTTGATACTGCACAAGAAGAATGAGGCAGATTGGGTAAGCACAGAGAATGATTGCTGGCTTTTCAGGATGACACCAAGGTTTCATCCGTTTCAGACAGACGGTGTGTCATTTAGCAAGATGGCAGGAGCCGTACACCTAGAAATATATGATCTCAGTCTCGCTGACCTTAACCTTGTGATAATATAATTTGGCCAAATCGTACGCTTTATATTCCTCAGTGGGTCTTTATATTTGGCTCTGATTAAAATAGCATACCAATCAATCATGTCTGGCCTGCCAGATTATTTTTTTTTCCTCATCAAGAAATTTATCTATCTGATCCTTCGTCTACTTCTCACATGTCAAAATCTTCGGTTTTGCATGAGAGCACAAAATAAATGAAAAAAAAAAAAAAAAAAAAGATCGTCAGCAGCATTTTGCTCAATACTTGAGCTGAAGACTGACAAGAAAATTCAGGACAGAAAATCACTAACTAATTTACCAACCTTCAAGCCAAGAGCTATAGCTAAAAGTGAAGAACTGAAAATTTACTACAGACATGGAGGAAATAAAACAGAATAAGCGTTTGATGATGCTTTTATAGGAAGCATGCATGAACAATGTGAGGTTTAGGGCCTTGCAATTTGATAGCGGTGAGCAGAGAAATTATACGCTAGCACACAAGCGTCGAAAGTCTCAACTCAGTGTTACCACTGGTCTGATAGCACCACCCTAGCAACTTAGATACCCAAATCAGTGTCCAGTTTCATCAGGAAGGGCATCCAGCAAAAAAACCCTCTAAATTAATAAAGCAAATCACAATGTTGTGACCCTTAAAGGGAGTCGCCTGTTTCACATTTAACTAGAGAACCAGGAAGTATTATATTTTTGTCCATGTAAATCCACAAATATTCACAGGTATCACTATTAGCGACTTTAATGGACCAGTAAAATATTTATAATTGATGATTATTTAAGATTTTTAATTGGTTATGTTTGTGTAATGACTTGATACTGATCATCTTTATTTTATGCTGCATGGTAAATTCATGAGCCTGTGTGAATGTCACCCTGTGCTAGGTTTTGCCTCACCTGCTGGGAGATCACAGTTCCTGGCTCGGGTACGGGGTGGTGACATATCCCACACGACTCAAATGTCATCACATTATCTCTTAAGAATATCGCTTCTTCCTGTCACCCACACTGACAAAATGTCTCTAGACTTACTGAGGAGCTGTGAACGGTTGTTGTTGTTGTTGTTGTTGTTGTTGTTGTTGTCGTGTATTGTTGTTGATGTTTGTACATAATATCAGCTCACTGTTATTTTTTTACCTGATAATAAGTAAACCAGGTGTGTGTTTAGGATCATAGTGAAATCTAAAGAGATCATTAGGTTTGTGATTCCTGTGATATCTGGTGCAATTGTCCTTCATTGTTTGTACTCTGTGAGGTGTATCGTCCTACAGTGCATCGTGGTGGAATAAATAAAGCGCTCGGTCGAGCACATGATCCCGGTCAAAACAGGATTTGTCTGCCCAGTTGACCTTCTTTCACCACTCATTGCTTTCACCTTTGTACTTTAGGTTCGGTGAGGAGAAATTCGGTACGGGTACTTTGGCTAGTCTGCAAATAAACATCACCTACAAGAAAGAGGTTTAATAGACTTTCTGGTGACACACTGAACTCACTATCAGAATTAAATAAAACGATGAGCTATTAGATCTCAGACTGGATCTTCCTAACTTTCACATGCTCGGTTCTAAGATACAAACAGACGAAGGATTTTGTCTGGATTCTGATCTTTACTTCAGAGCAGGTCGTTTGATTTGTTTCATTTCGAAACATCTTTGGGGGAAAAGCACTTTTGACGAATGAACCATCACCGTGTTCAGAAGAAATGATGCCAGTGTAATTCGCTCTGGTATTTCACCACAAACGAATAGCCACGAATAAACACGTCAGTGATGGTTCAGGGATCATTCCTGATGGACTCTACACATAATACATGCAGTATATTTAAATAATAAAGCTTCTTTGTAGCTGATGTATGGTGGAAATGGGAATGGAATAACACCGAGGAGGGCATATTCTATCGATTCCTGCTGTCTTGAAGTGCTATTTTTCACCCTGCTTGCTCTTTGGTTACATAGCTGGTGGCTGTATGTTAATAACACTTTTCGGTCATGTGTCTTTCTGAGATGGGAACGAAAGCTTCATTTGTCATGTTATTAATGTAACTGTGCAACATCAGATCTTTCATTAGGCTTGGTTATTATATTGTCTTTCAGGCAAAAGATGAAATATAATGCATTCATTTCGAGTTGTCTTGAATACACAAATTATTAAAAAAAAGATTTAAAATAATAAAAAGACTTTAAATAATAAAAATATTCATTTAAAATACTTTTTTACACACCTGTAATGTGATACACACATTTACACACACTAGGGCTTAGTAGTGAGCACACAGAATCAAACCAGCAACCTTTTGATCACAAGTCCAGTTTTCTAACCACCACAAAGCTGCCACAAAAGGCACTGCTGGGATTTGAACCCAGGATCTCCTGTTTACTAGACAGGCGCTTTAACCAACTAAGCCACGGCGCCTTGTAGTCGGAAAATGCAGTGATTGTACATCAATATATTATAAGTTTGCTGATTTTGTGTTATTTTTACTGCTATTTGCTTCATTTATTTTTCTAAGCAATTTATAGAATGTAGAACTTCATGAGTAATAGTACCAATCAAGTCTTCTCAGTAAACAATAAACAGATTATTTTCCAAGTTCCCGAAATGGATGCATATCATAAATCTGCAGATTTCGATGCTGAGAGAACACCAGACTTTGGTTTGACAGGTTCTCACCATGTGACTGTCACGCTTCCATAAACACCTCCTCTAATAGAATGGGTGTGAACCAGAGACGTGTTTCTCTAAGAATAAGGGAATTCTAAACCAAACCAGGCACCTCACAGTCTCACAACCTCGCCATCCTTTTCAGAACAGAGGTAAATATGGTCATTATGAAGAACACGTGAGTGTTGCAGTTTGCTTTACCTCCATATTGACTGCAAGGTCCATTCTGTTCTTGCCTCTGGTGTTAAGGTTCCATCGGGGACCTGCACACTACACATCTGCTGTCGTCCTGCTGGGACTTGACATACTTAAAACAAGAACGTGTGTGCATATTCGTACACAAACTAATATTCTCCGAGGTCTTAGTGGCGAGACTTGAGTCTGTAATATGTGTCCTTGGGCGGAGGTGAAGAGAAATTGAATCTTTTCATCAAGTTGTTTAGAGTAGTTTTATTCAGTCGCACCGGTTCGAGATGTGAAGGTTGAAAACCTCTCAGCAAATGCTAAATAATGTTATTAAATCGTAATAGTCAACTTAATGATTTATTTATTTATCTTGTGTAT
>JAOTRQ010000001.1:1758600-1769672 GCA_028565875.1 Hoplisoma paleatum | reverse complement strand
AACTGGTCGCCCGCCGCATTAGTTGGTACCCCAAAAGTAGCCCGCAGCTTCAAAAAGGTTGGTGACCCCTGATCTAGGGCCTTGAGTTTGATTATTCTGCGTGGGTTTCCTTAGTGTGCTCCGGTTTCTTCCCAAACTCTAAGTTAGAGGACTGTGATTTAATCAACATTATTAAGCTGAATGAATGTCCACTGATGCGACAACCAAACGTTATAATCTAGTACTCATAGGCTTTGACAATCTTTTAATATACAGTATAATATTCCAGTATTATCTGGCAAAAAAACTGATTATCTGGCAGTAAAATCTGGCAGAAACTACCATTCTCAAATCAACTCGCCAAATCCCAAGATCTTGGGAGAAATCCCAAAGCCACAAACTGAAGCAACGTAGATTGTTTGCATTCACATGAAATGGAATCATGTTAACTTTGTACATGTAAACATGTGCTTTATCAGTCTGTTGGTATCTGCTGATAGATCTTGTTCAATATTAACAAGCACAACCAATTAAAATAATCTGCCATCCAGACATAATGGCTTCCTAAAGCTCAATCACATTTCTTTTTATTGCACGACTAATTAGTCAAGCCAGGTTGTCAAAATAAGTCATATAATAATGTTAAGCCTGAAGTACCCAGTGTTCCGGGCACCAGAAAAACAAAATAGCCTGCTGGTTTCATCCGTTCTTGTGTTCTCTCACCTGGAAAGCGTCATAAATCCTTTTTTTTATCAGCACATTTACGCAAATGTTCTCTACACAGTCTGTCGGGCAGATTTCTCATGGAGAACAATCATTTGTATGAAGAACGTCAAGAAAGATTTTGGACATGCAAACAAAAAACTGTAGAAGCATAAACTAAAAAGTTGAGGTGTTTTAATACCACACCAAAATGTCATATTTGCATAGAAATGGTTTTTTCTAATAATAAGGCTGAAAACGGAGAGAAATGTTTTCATAATAAATTATCTCTATGGTTCACGACACATGGGACTGGTGAAGGTAAAAAAAGGCTAAATGAAATGAGACAAATGTAAAATCACTTACATGCCAGTATGGGTCTGAGGAAACGTTAGGTAGCTCTGTACTGAAGCTCCAACTTGACATGACTGGTTGGGCAAAATAAATGATTTTTGTTTTTACATTTATTTAGGTGGTTGGTTCCTCTATGCAGCTGATCGGTGAGCACCAGGCCGAGGATAGGCTGATGATAGCCGACGTGGTTCTGGCAAAAATGAACCATGTGCCAACTCGAGGACCAGCTCGTCCTCAACAGAGGGCACAAACCATGGTCCAGCAACCACAGGTAAGAAATCTTGGTGTTATCGACCAACATAACACTGTAATAGGCACAATGGATGATTCTCAACAATTGTATAATCATTAGTCTGAATACTTTTGGCAATGTATTTTATTTAAACTCGCTCAAGACATAATATGGAGTAGAGCCTCTACTGAACATTTTACCATGTTCCAGTGAATAAGTTGCATAATATCGTGTTAAAAAATAATTAAATGCAATATCGTGTTTATTTTGGGTTTACAGAGCTCAGCACCAAAGGAAGTCCATGCTGACCCCAACAAGCCTCCATCCCAGCGTGTCCCTCCACAAGGTGATTAGGTTCTTCCTTCTGGCAGATTTCTTGATCTTTCTTCAGATGTCTTGATCTTTTCACAGTGTTTTGTGTAGTAAATGGTGATAGAATGTATATTTTTGCATTCTTACATTGTGAAATGTTCCTACCATGTTTGCTTTATTATTAGGAGCACCGGCAAAACCTGTGGAGCCAAAACCTAGGAATCAAGAGCCTAAACCCAAAAATCAAGAGCCTCCATCCGAGTCGACATACAGTGCTCCTGCTCCAGATCCCAAACCTAAAGCAGCTCCTTCTGCAACTCCTTCACCCACAACCCAGCAGCCCAAAGCCAACACTCAGGCTTCCCCGGCCCCAGCACCGGGAAAACCTACTGACCTGCCCCCAAAGCCTCAGCCTCCAAAACCACTGCCACCAAAACCCGTGCCTCCAGTTCGGAGAAATTCTAAACCTCAGCTCCAACCCAAGCCCCAGACCCCACCTCCGGTCAAGGCTCAGGCTAAAGTCCAACCTGAGGTGGTGAATCAGGGACAGACCCAGTCAGAATTGGCTCCGGGACACATCCAGTCCTCGGCGAAGCCCTCTGCTAAATCTCAGTCACCCACTATACCCCAGGTCCAAACCAAACCTGTGCCTAAAGAGCAAACTCAAGCCGAAGTCCAAGCTCAACCCATGTCTGAGTCTGAGTCGACACCCTCGGCACCACCGCCAGCAGCCGTGGAGGAACAGCCGACACCACAACAGAAATCAACACATCCGTTCTTGAAGTAATTTGATTTATGCGCTGATTTGAGATTTATTAGTGAAGCCATATGAGTGGAACAAGATGCATGACAGTAATTATTATTTAATAGAGAGTTGTGCAGCAAATCAATTGAAACAAGCTCGTTCTTCCACAAAGCGGCTGTTTTCATGTTCATTTAATTGATCAAATATACATAAAAAACTAGCAACTAGCAATTTCTGCATGACAGTATATTTTATAGACTGTGTCTAATTTTCGTTATTTACATTTTGCTATACAGAGCAGTAGCACCCTATCATGCACTTAGCTTAGGAATGAATATCAGGTTTCAGCCAATAACAAATTTGCCTTAGACATTCCAATCACTTTCTTGTATTTGATGTGTTCTTTTTCCAGTAAATCCCAGTCCCTGACCAATGCCTTCAATGCCTTTGGAGAGACCTTCCGTTCCAGTAACGAAGACGAGGCCAAGGCGGAGACCATTCGAAATCTGAGGAAGTCTTTTGCCAGCCTGTTCTCCGACTAATAATGAGCTTGTCGGCTGTGGACTAAAAGAAGAAAAAAAAGTGTCTCCTGATCCGAGGTTGACTCAGTGTAGCTGTACTACATCATACCCTCCTCTTAACTCTGCTTTAAATGTTCAAATGTCAATAAACAAGTGAAGCGTGACGTACAGTGATTGTTCTGGCAAGCTGTAATGTGAGATTTGCACTGGACTAAAATAAACACATCATTGTCATGCATTTTAATGGGAAGGCCATTAATGTTCAGATGCATGGTTGTGAGTTAATGGATGTCTAAGGCAATCAAGTGCAAAGAGCCAGACGAGTTCTAATGTTGTCTGATAATGTTACATTATCCATTGATGTCGTAGCCTTATTGTGGAAGTGTGTTTCAGTTGCCCAAAGACGAAATATTTGTGAGTAGTTACCCCTCGTCTCGCCCATGCAGTGTGTATATCTAGCTAATCTGTTGTAACATGAGATATTAGTTACAATACCTCGACTGGACATTTATACAAGCACTTTCCGATCCAAGTTTCCGGCAATATGCAGTGCTTGGACGGGTCTGATTTTAATGCAGTAGTGATGTTTCAGTGGAATGCCTGATGTTTTTTCAGTGTGGCTTGAGTTCCTCATGTATCACCATGTTAGACTGGTCATCAGTGCCATGTAGTAACTACATATTGTGTTGTAGGCTATTGTATGTTCAGCATCTCAGGAGGTTCGTTAATTTCTGTGTCATATAGTATTCATGTTGTGTTTTATTTGGTCAAAGTATTACTTGCTTTGCATGACCAAGTGACAGTTGTTTTTCTGTACAGATGTCAATAAATATGTGGCAATTTATTCATCTAATTTGGGGCTGAACCATTTGTTCATGACTATAAATTACGGTGTGGATTCATTAATTTTTTGTATTTATTACACAAAAATGATGAATCACTCTGGTATAGTTTGTGATTTGTCCCGAAACTCTTACTCTTGCTAATCCTAGACTGGGTGTTCTTGTCATAAGAGCATAATGAGCAGTCATATACATGAAATAATATATAAATACATAAATAAGAGTAGCAGGACACAACTTTTAATGAAGAACAATCAAAATGATTTAAACGAGCTGAACAGTAGGGATTGGAGCAGTGATCTAATCAATAACGTCGTTAGCAACATTATTATTATTGATAATATATAAGATCAATACTTTAGTTTCAGTTTATCTTCTTCTTTGCATTGGCTTCAATTAATTGTAACAAATGTAATAATTGTGATGTTAATAATATTAAAGATGCCTCTTAAAATGTTATTGTACTATAGTTATAATAAACATTCTATGCAATTAAAATATATACATTACTTTGTATATGCAAATACATTGGGACCTAGTAATCAAAAGGATGCCAGTCTAAGAACCACAACTGCAAGATTGGGCACAGTTGGGCCCCTGAGCTAGGCCCCCTTAACCTATTTAGTGCTTGAACAGTATACATTCACAATACTGTAAATCAATTTATATAAAGACAACAGAAAATTATTTATATATCAATATAATAATGTAACACCTGACATTCTTTCTTTTCATAAGGGCACCACATGTCTGGGACCCCCCTTAGAAAACCTGTGTTCCCCCACACTTTGGTTAGATTAACCTGCCTTTAGAGTGAAGTACAGAAAGTAATTTAATTCTTAATTAGAAAAAAGTATCGATAAATCGATCTCGGTCTAGGTATCGGCAATACTGGCCCAGTATTTACTTGGTTTATGAAGACCGTACCGCACAAGGCTAATAAACAGCAAAGGCAAATGATTCATAGAATCGACTCTTTTTTTGCCTTGATTCTGTCGCCGAAGTCACGACAGAGAATGAAAGAATTGGAACCGCGACCGTGGCCAGCAAGTCACTTACTCTTATACTGGCGCGCATACGATTTCTTTATATTGTTTTGCCCACAACTTCACTACATATGGAGTAAACAAAATACCATTTAGGGAACCGATACAGCAATGATTCAAAAGTTGTTTACGGAGACGGAGACGGCTACCACTACAATGAAAAGGCGCGGTGTCTACAAACCGTTCTTGTGCTTGAAAAGAGATTAAAGGAGTACTGCACATCACATTTACTTCAATTAAATTTAATTTTAAAAAGCTTGTTACCGCACCATTAGACAGTTTTGGTTTATATAGAAATTAAATCAGGCGCTACGCCTGGGATTTGTAGTTCTGTTTGGACTACAAGAAGCAGATCTGCTTTACCTAAACGTTTTGTCGACAAACTTCACTGTTATACACAACAAAACAAGTTCTAATCGTTTAAAGATATGTTACTACAATATATCAGGACGGTGTAGATTATTAAAGATGGCAAGTCCAGATGTTGACACATTTACACAATAGAACAATCCAGAGGTTTTTGATAGTGGTGGTTTGCACTGATCTTCATCGATTCAAGTGCAAATGCAATTCGATGGATACTTTAGTTTCTGTTTGTCTACCGCAATGCAGCGGTTTCATTAACAAAGCGAATCAAGATTGTGACTATTGGACCCCTGAGCAAGCCCTCTTTAAGTGTAATTCACTTTGAATAAAAGATGCTTAATCTAATGGTAAATGCTTTAAATGTAATTTTGTAAGCCATGACATTCCATCCATGTAATATGCATGGGTTTACATGTTTTTTTACTAACACTGTTATTGTTAATTGATTAATTTGCATTTTACAAATCAACTTCAAAAAAATCAGACCACAGTTGATGAGAGATTCCAAAATCTATTCTGCTTGATCCTGGCAATGACATGGTGAACATGATAAAATAAAGCTGCAGTGGGAATTGATTAATTGGCTAGATACCAGAAGGTCACTGGTTCAAGTCCTGCTATCACCATGTGGCCACTTACGCCTCAATTGCTTTTAATGGTGTTAAATTGTAAGCTGTTTTGGATAAAAGTGCCCGCTAAATACTACAAAACTTCTCAAAGATGAGAAAAGCAAAAGATAATTAATCAGGTTTCTTTTTTACTGAAGATACGAGAGAACAACCGTGATTCTGTTTCTGCTGTGAGGAATTAGGACACATTTCAGTCTTCAGTGCTGCTCAGAAGAGGCCTGGTGTTGTTGATCTTGCTTATGTAACTTCTAAATGTGACCAGGAGTGGTTTTGATTTCCTCTCTTCAGCGGCTAAGAGATTTAAATTTAAACAAGATGAGAATCATGAAAGATTCTTTTTTTTGTACTGTCAGATGTCTGCGGGCGGATTTTGGATGTCATGCTCTGCTAATGTCTCCCATCAGGTTAGTTTCAAGGGCTTTAAGAGTGGCCATGTGTTTCACAGGCTTTGAATGCCGAACTGACCTGTTTTGTTCATATCTTGTGTATTTGTAAAAGGCATTAAATAAGACAAAATAGGTTTTTACATTTTATTTTATTTTTTTTTTAGTTCAGGGCAGACTCGCTAAACAGAGTAACACACCCTGCGGTTCTGGGGAGAACATTCTTGTGGACATCTCATCACATGTCCACTTTAAGATCAATAAACAGAGTGTATGACTATGAGAAAAAGTGCACTTGCATATTAACAACAGCTGGATGTTTTTGGTTGTTTGGTTTGTTTTCTTGAAACTACATACAGTCAGACAGACAGACACCAAGCTATACAGAGAGTAAATTACAGTTTGTAAGCAAGCTGACAGAATAAAAAAAATCACATAGACCATCGTGGAAGGACATTTGGGCTAAAAAAAGCCCACTTTGCCGTGAAAATACATTTTCTTGTTTGTTTTCCGTAATTTCTGAATGTGGAATCCGTTATTGCGTAATTCAGACAGAGGACTCTTGTCACTGCTCTCTCCATCACCACTTCCGTCGGCGCTACTTTCCTTGCTACCACTTGTAGCAGACTCCTGAATCACATCATTCTGATGCTGGTCAGGTGTGTCTGTGAACCACTTACAGGAACCACTGACACCTCTCAGGCAGACATTGTGGCTGGTTTGATCTCTGTATTGATTGCCAGTCCACATGCATTCGTTTACAGATGGTTTACTACATGAGCTGCTGTAACAACGGGAGATCTGTAAAATGTAAAAGAATATTTCAAATCTAAAAGCAGTCACATTACATTTCGAACAGTTAATATATCAGAACACATTGATCAGCAGCACTTGTTTTCCTACTATTTCTGAAAATAGTTTTTCCGCTGTGCTACCGACAGAGGGCGCCAGAACTCAAATCTACAGAACTATTGCGCATGGACAAAATGATATATAGCATATCGCAAGCTACAACAGCCACTCTTCTGAGAAGGCTCCTTAAAAGATTTTGAATTATGTCTTTGGGACTTGTGTCTATTAAATGATGTTTCATTCCAATTCAGAACTGGGAATTGGGATTTTTTTTTACGGAATGGGCATCTGAATACTTACTGTGCACTCGCATCCTTTCTGATATCTGTATTTCAGATTCTCTTTCTGTGCTGATGACAGTTTGTCCCACGGATCGACGATGCCACACAGTAAAACTTCCACTTGTCCACCGTCCCTCACTTGTCCTGTTAAACAGAAACAAAACAACGACATGATGTGAGCCTAATTTTAAGAGAAACTAAAGCCATCGTTTCATTAAAACAAAACCATACTGTACCTGAGAGCAGGAATTCATTGTTGTTTTTGGTATTAAGTTTAACACCGCACAGAGAATCGTAAGGTGGGGTGTAAATGTACTCAATATCCTCCACTTTATCAAAGCCTTTAAACATCTGCAATGATAAAGTTAACATTAATGATTATTATTTTATTCTTTATTACTTTATTTTATTCTATTACTTTCATATACATATTTCATTGTGTCATGATAGCACAATGGCTACAACAGTATTTCTGTTGTGTCACAGCTAGAAGAGCTGATAGGAATTCTACTTGTATACTAGTGGGTTTCCTCCGGGTGCTCCGGTTTCCAAGGATGTGCATTCAGAAAAACTGAAGCTAGTCAAAATTACCTACACAAAGAAAAGACGTGTTTGTGTGTGTGTGAGCTGTGATGGACCAATGACCTGTCAGAGGTCAAACGAATCACACCCGCCATGACCCTGACCAGGACTCACCTTAATTAATTTGATTTTATACTGAATGCTCTCGTAACTGTACCATGGAACCATTTTCTCTTCGATGATTTTTGCCCGGAACACTAAAGAAAAACATGACGAAAGCAAAATCTCAAGTGAACAAGTCTTGCTCAAATACTTTGATCACACTGATCACACATTTAAAAGAATACTCAGACTTTTTCTGCAATGAAACACTCCCACCTAGTGGTGATAAAACACTATAACACCTGAAGTGTGTTGAAAATGAAAGCAGAAAGCAATAAATTATGCACAGACCAGCGCCACTGCTCTATTAAACAAACAAGATATGAATTAGAACATTCTGTACAGCACCAGCACCCACTACTGGTGGTCTGAGGCGAGTTTTACGGCTCTGTTCTGAGATCTGCCACTGGCTGGTGAAAAGAAATGCCCAGTATCTGTTGTGATTGCAATTTGAGGAGTATGGCTGTGACCTCACGTTAATCCGTCAGGTCCATGCAGATGCCCGACTGGTTAATAGCACTACTAAGGTTTGAATCTTGGATCCCAAGAACTTAAAAATGACCAAGCTTAGCATTCAGTTCTCTTTAACGCAAAGCTATTCAAATAAACCATATCTAGACAGTTTTAATTGTAATCTGCATGATTCTTATTTGTATCGTGTGATACGTACCTACGTCAGCGTAGCAGAAACGTCTCTGAAAATGTGAAGACGAACACATGCATCCTTCCACTGTCGACTCTGTTATCCACATCGCCAAAAGCATCAGCATGAACGGTTCCACTTTTACTCGCCTCATAGCTTCTGTAAGTTTTATTCAGAAAAGGTTTAAAAAAAACAAATGTTCTATATACAAAATAAAACAGTGGTTCGAGATTCAACTGTGAGGTTTATTCAGATCTCTTCTCTTACTCCTCACTGCAGCTCCTGTTCTCTTATATTTGGTTTTCTGCTCCACCTACGTCGTCACTTTCTCAGACAGTTGCGGGAGCAGGAGGGGAAACTCTGAGCACCGGGATCGAGCACATTCCCGCCCATTTTTTTGCCACTGAATTCCTTTAAGCAAAAATTCTAATTTAAGCTTTACACTGGGAAGTTTGCAGTGGACCAGGAGATGATCGTCATCTACAAGCAAAAAAAGAAAAAAAGGATGATCGTAATCACTAGAATCAAGTCTTCAGAGAAGCAAGTTCTTTCAGAGAATGAGGAAATCTGAGCCCCCACTGAGCCCTCTCGCTAAATTCTACCACATTGTTGATGAGTGCGTCTTGACGAGAAACTCATCTGCCTTGAACGGGAACGGGTGCGGTCAGATGAGGGTGAGATGGGTGCTGCGGTCAGATGAGGGTGAGATGGGTGCTGCGGTCAAACAAGGGTGAGATGGGTGCTGCGGTCAAACAAGGGTGAGATGGGTGGTGCAATCAGACGAGAGTCTTGCAGGGTGTGGGGTGGCGGACCTGGTTCGCCGTGTCTCCTTAATTAACACATTTTATATATATTTTTATAAATATTAAATTATGTTTCGTTTGTTTATTAGGATTTTAATTGGGGTCCGGTGCTTTGCTCAAGAGCACTTCAGTCGTGACCTATCAGCTCTGGAAATCGAACCTTCTGCCCAGTTCATCACAAGCCCAGTTCTCTAACCAACAGGCCATGGCTGCCCCATATTCAGAGGTAACTGGAGCACTAGAAGGGAACCATGTATTCTCAGGGTGAACATACAAACTCCACGAAGAGAGGGCACAGTCCATATCTTGGGGAACTAAAATATAATAAACTAAAAATAAACTAAAGTAAATTCTACACAGATTGTTTTTTAATACTTCAGATTTAGCCATTCGAATGTTTTTATGTGACTTAATAAAAATGAACTTTTATAGTGCTGTTTTTAATGATTTCTCAGAAATTGCTCATGTTTACACACTAATTACAGAGTTCCCGTCTGATGCTTTATAACAGGCCTCATTACACGTGTGTACAGTAGCATAAAAACAGCGACCACCTCGACATGAAAGACAAAACCGCCGCTGTTACATAATCGCTGGTGTTGTGCAACATCTTACTGGAACTTTCAGCCCTCGCTTTACCTCTTTTTCCCTGACAGAGAGTGAATCAGAACTCAGAATGTTTTACAGATGTGTTTCTGTTCCTCTTCCTGTGTAACATTCCTGCGGCGGAGGCGTTTTTTGGCAGCGCCACTACGACATGGCTTGAAGTCGCTGGACCACGCATATAACGTTCATGTGCACGAGAGCCGAAAGAAAAATGCTCTCAATGTGCTGTAGTCATTTTTTTTACTTCTGTTGTTTAAGATTGTTTATAGAATTTATAGAAGTATGTAAACACGGACAATATGGATCAACACACTTATGATATCACAATTTCACCCAATGGGCACCGATTTCCACACATAGATGCACTTTGTGTATCTTTGTGTTTCTCCGCAGATTCGATGGGTAGAACAATGCAGCCACTGCGAGTCTTGAGTTGTGCATGTTCTCCATGAGTCTGTTTGGGTTTCCCCCAACACATCTGCAGTCCGAATAATCATAGATACTAAATGAGCATGTGAGAAAATGTTTGTGGGGTTATGTTCTGCGATGGCATGGTGGCCTGTCCAGGTTGTGTCCCGGACCCACTGCAACCCTGACCAGGATAGTAAAATGAATCTCCCTGAAAGAACCAATCGTATGTTTATGTCAGAGTAAAATAAAAGCAGACATTCTCTTGCTGACGTCTGTCTGCGTTCTTTACTGCTTAGATGATTTTATGCAGGCTGTCGCTGACCAGAAAACATCCCAGACTGGCCTATAAAAATCCGCCAGTCCTTTTTTTGGTAGCTCACGGGATCCCTCGGCGTATCCTTTTTTGGGCTGTATGAAATGTGATGTCTTGTGCCTGCAAAATATTTAGACAGGGCGTCTTTGTGGCACAACGAAAGCTGGTATTTATTTCATTCAGGCTAAAACCACATCCAGTCGGAGCTGAATAAATTTCCAGCATCTGCTCAGCTCCAGGGCAGAATTTACATCAGTACTAAAAGTAAAACCTTTTAACTAATGCTATTCTTCGATAGATAGATAGATAGATAGATAGATAGATAGATAGATAGATAGATAGATAGATAGATAGATAGATAGATAGAT
>JAOTRQ010000001.1:1735490-1758500 GCA_028565875.1 Hoplisoma paleatum | reverse complement strand
TATATAAAGTACAGTATGTTATCTAAAACATTAGGTTATCTACATACACACACACACACACACACACACACACACACACACACACACACACACACACACACATATAGTGTTAGTACAGTTAGTTATACTCCATATATATATGGAGATTTAGAAATCATAGCAGAAACAACACCTGTGTGATGGGTGTAGGAGGACCAGAACCACTACTTAACACACACCTTAACATCCAATATTACTCACAAGTGCTACACACATTACTCAGTACTTACTATCACACTAGACTCACGAGTCTCTGACTCACTGGTACGACCCGATACCCTCCTCAGATGTGATCTGGGTCCCCAGCAGCAGAAGATAAATTGGCTACATGAACTCGGGAGGGAAACAAATGTAAATGTGTAAATGAAATAATATAAAGTTATGAAACTATTGAATATTAGCTGCATTTTCTGGCCGCATTTTGATGTGAATAAACCCCAGTTTTTTGTGTTCTGATGAGATGCTGAGGACCAGGACGGTCTGATGTAATGACCCAGCGGTGAGTCCTCGGTCATCGTAGCTGTTAGGAAACATTTTTGGAAAACATGATGTTGTTGCGAGAGGGTCCCCGCGGAAAGGATTTCACATCGCTGTGTGAGCAACGTTTTTTCATGACTTTCTCACGTGAACAGAAGCGAGAGGATCCAAACTGAGTTCACTGACAGAACGTGTGTCCAAAAGTGTGGTAGTTTAAAGCACCGGTGTATAAGTTAAAGCTCTGGCGGTCCTGTGATGAAGAGGAACTTGGGGTGTAACGATACACTCTATCAAACTAAAAACAGATTATGACATTGTTTCTTTTTATTTAGTTATCGCTCTCAAAAGATAAGATAATAATATTGGTGTTGATCTTTAATTGCAATGAATAATGGAATTAAAAATCATGTTCGATGAGGCTTAATTTGGAAACACTGCAAACACACAACAGTAAAATCAATAAAAAGGCCTATAATAAATAAAACAGGCATCTATAATCCAAACTGATAAGCAAAGACTGAAGGGAAAATTTTACTGACACACATTTTGGAACAAACTGTTTAGATTTAGTTTGCTTTTTTTCATATCTGCTTGAAGTTTCTCAGACATTACAGTCCAACGACATGCACTTAAAGATACTGAAGTTGTTATTGGACTGTCGTGGGACAGTATGTGTCCTATCGTGGCCGTAATTGGGATTAAGCACTAGTAGAACTAGATAGTGGATGGATAGATACACAAGTACAGTGTATTTTTTAAAGATATGTAAGGGCCTTGATCGAGAGCCCAATCCAGAGTGTTAGCAACACTCAAACGTGATACTGAGACTATTAAACTCTTAAACTTTGTCATTGTAACACAATATTTGTAACATCTGGTCATGCAAACAAGCTGGATGCGTGACACAAATGGTGGATTGTGGGACGTTTTGATAAGTGAAGCTAAACGAAATGTGTGTTCTCAAAATACAAACTGCGGTCTGCAACCAAGTGCAGGTAGACGATGTATCAGACATTCAATAGATAAAAACAGATGCACAGAAAGTCGGTGACCCGCTCTTTCCTCATTAGCGACTATAATCAATCCCACATGAGGATTCGGGCTCGTTTGACGGGACTCGAAACCGTGCCGTCGTCTCCTGCCGAGAAAACCCAAACTGTCACCCCATGCTGGGAGTAAATACGCCTGCATTGTTAGATTTAATCCCCAAATTTCCATAAAGTTAAAAGGAACAGGGTCAGCTAACAAGCGCAGAAATCCGATGACAATCAGGTTGTTCATAATGTATGTCTCCAGGACTGGACTTTTAACACAGAGGTCAAGAATTTATGTAAATAAATAATAATAAACTATTACGAAGCGACATTTACTGGGTCCCCGTAGGGTCATGATGGTTGGATGGATTGTCATGCGTTGTTGATTTTGTCATGCTCACATTCACACGCATGCAGACAGCATTAAGTTGTAAAATTAAATAGAAAATAATATTTATGTACGTCTAATTCTAATTTATTATAATTCTAAGTTTGTTATGTCCTTACAGATACTTAATATACACTGAACTACAACAACTAGAGCTAAATCAAGGTCCTGTTTTATTATGGTTTATCTTTTTAAATAAAATTTGACATAGGCTGTAGTATGAGTAGTACTAATACCGTACTGTTTTAAAAGTTTATTAAATAATTATAGTTCTTTATCCTTGTGTAGGTGATTGCTAGTGTTATGTAAGTAAATACTGAAGGTGTGTCAATGGCTGGAAGCTTTGAGGATTGTTTCAATCAAACAAATTAATTTTATTTATGCTTTTTTGTAATGGATCAGTAGTGCTGTACGTATCATTTTGCCTTGACTTTACTCAATTTGCATGTCCAGAATTGTATATCTACACTGTCTACCTTTGTAAAGTGATCCAACTCTGGTCCATGTTTTAATTAACAGCACTAAAATCTTTTTTCTGGTAATTAATTCGTTTCATACCGGTTTAGTTGATCAGATAACTCATTATAGGGTAAAAGGTTCTCTCGACCACCCTTGTGGTCTGCAGGGGAAAACCACACTTGCGTGTTTCAGAAATCGGCGTCCCGGACACATTGCAGACTAAGACTAGTGTTGCTTTACGGCAGATAGTAGGGGCACTATTTAGGGACACTCCTAGAAACTAGCCGCCAGCTATAGTTTCTAGTTGCTTGCCGGTTGATCACAACTGATATTTCGGCAGAGAGTCGAGTGCATTTTCTTCAGGTCTGTAGGGGGAGCTTGGTAAGAAAACTACCAAGAGTTGATGAGTGTCCAAGTATGTTGCCCAGTGTATCTTTTATGATGGCTTCTGGGGTTCCATTCAGCAGTGCTACCAGTCTGTCTGGTATTTGATAGAACAAGACTGGTCAATAATACGACGTAAAGACCAGATCGGACTCGCAGGACTAAAGATTTCTTCATTGTTCACCCTCGTAGCTTTTTGATCACATGAGAACTTTGTGGTTTCCACCAGAATGTGATGACTCTAAACGTCCAGCGCTTGAGAAATCTTCAAGGCGACCAAACATCTGACCTCAGAACCTCCCTGATTTTTCTCCAAGTGGTGCAAAAGTCCTACAAGGAACATGTTTACCGTTTCAGTGTGCAGATCCGAGTCCAGACAAGCCAAACTCTCCGCTAAAAATAAATGGCCCTTACTGCTCAACGTTTCCAGAAAAGGTCAGCGTAAGCGTGCCCAGGTATTCAAGAAATAGATCTGCCTATTCATTCCTTCACATTCCATTCAGGTGAGAAGGGAAAAAATAAGTCGTTGAACAGAGGATGTTTTCCGTGCTCGGGTATTTTGGGAATGCCTCTGGGAAGCGTTTCGAACCGTTTGGCTATTTTTGAGATGCTGGGATATCCAGTGGGCACCGGGTTAGTGCTCTGACACCTGGAAGCTTCGCACTTCTTTTGTTAGCTGCTGGACTCGGAAATTCAATTGGCATGTAGATTCAAACGAATTCAGGTGGAAGGTTGACATTCTCACATACACATATACACACACACACACACACACACACACACACAAACGAGCGTCTAGTCATTTTCAACATTTAGCAAATGCTCAGTGATTTACAGAGTACAGCCCGGATTTACTCAGGGCCCCAACATTAGTGGTGGTGCTTGAACCGGCGACCTTCTGGTTTCGAGTTCTGTTATCAGGACCCTCGGCTGATACAGTCAGTGAAAGTCGGTGGTACAGTCGATGACATGGTAGAATGGTAGAATTGGTGGCACCACTGATACAGCTCATAAGTTGGTGACACAGCTGGTGGTGGCGCAGCTGGTCGCAGTTAATTATACTCATGGTACAGTGGTGGCACAGATGGTACAGTTGGTACAGTTAACTGCACAGCTGATACAGTTAGTTATACTCATGGTACAGTGGTGGCACAGATGGTACAGTTGGTACAGTTAACTGCACAGCTGATACAGTTAGATATACTCATGGTTCAGTGGTGGCACAGATGGTATAGTTGGTACAGTTAACTGCACTGCTGATACAGTTAGTTATACTCATGGTTCAGTGGTGGCACAGATGGTATAGTTGGTACAGTTAACTGCACTGCTGATACAGTTAGATATACTCATGGTTCAGTGGTGGCACAGATGGTACAGTTGGTACAGTTAACTGCACTGCTGATACAGTTAGTTTTACTCATGGTTCAGTGGTGGTACAGTTGGTACAGTTAACTGAACAGCTGGTACAGTTAATGGTACAGTTGGTGCAATCACTGGTGACACGATTTTGGTTCTGCGGGTTCCGTTCATGTCTGTTTTTGTCATTCGCTTATGTAAAAACATGCAGAAGGTAACTTGGTCTTACATACATGTAAATGGGCGAGTGTCAGAATTCGTGATCGAATGAGATGCTAGCTGGCTAGGCTAATCACCTCCTGAAAACGTCTGAACGTCTGAACTGCAACCTGTGCTGGGAAATATTACAAAAGAAGTTTTATCTGTAAATAATAAAATTGTTTTTGTTTTGTCGTCTCTTAGCTCTGCGTCTCTTTAGCATTGCGCAGAAACAATCGCACCAGGCGTGACTCAAAGCTGCCTGGGAAATTTCTGAACACGCCAGCCGAGTCCCGTCGGACTCTCTTCCACTTTCCCCCGGTTGCCTTTCGCCCGGTTCTAACCCCCCTCGTGTCTTTCTCTCGGGCAGATATGGTGGACACGCAGACGTTCTCCTGGCCCGTGGGATTCGGCCTGACCGCCCTGGATTTAGAGGAGCTGGACAACAGCTCGCACTCGCTGGACCTGAAGCCTTTCTCCACGCAAGACTACACCACCATCTCCGGCGCGGACTACGCACCCAGTCCCGGCCCGGGAGAGACCATGCACATGATGGACCTGACACACATGTACAACCAAAAGGCTCTCGAGAACGGCTACAGACCTCACGAGAACGGCCACAGACCTCACGAGAACGGCTACCGAGTTCACGAGAACGGCTACAGAGCTCACGAGAACAGCTACAGAGCTCACGAGAACGGCTACAGAGCTCACGAGAACGGCTACAGAGCTCACGAGAACGGCTACGGAGCTCACGAGAACGGCTACAGAACCGAGGAGAATGGTTACAGAGCACAAGAGAACGGCTACAGAACTCCAGAGAACGGCTACAGAACTCCAGAGAACGGCTACAGAACTCCAGAGAGCAGCTACAGAACTCTGGAAAACAACTACACAGTTCCAGAAAACCAAAGTACAAGTATAAACCAAATCTCATTAAAAACCACAAAACAGTCAGAACCTTGAGCTTATAGGCAGCAACCCAACACTCCTACCTAGTGGCGATATGAAGCTATTACACCTGAGGTTTGTAGCAATCTCTACTTGCAGGCTGGTTGTAGCCTAGGGGTTAGGATGCAGGGCTAGTTATATAAAGGGTGTTGGTTCGAACCTCATTAGTGCTAGGTTGCTACTGTTAAGGGCCCTTGAACAAGGCCCTTAACACTCAAAAATTGCTCTGACTGTGTACTCACACACTTTTATGTATGTCTTTTTGGCAGATTGTTCTGAACATCTACCTTCAAATATGTGATGATTATATGACTAATAATAATAATCCAACAAAAATATATATTTGAATTAAATCTAATTAAATTAAAAAACTCGAGACTTTAGATTTACACAGGTCAGACATCTACATGTGCATGTCCAGACCCGCCGTTTCAACCCCGATATAAACAGTAGCAACACAACAAAACGAAAATCCAATATATTCTGGTATTTATTGTCTTTTTCCAAATAGTGAGTCGATTTAGTCAATTCCGGCTCCCTATTGTGTCCTTGGCTTTTTATACTTCACAATGCTTGGCGACACCTTTTTCTATTGAGCTTTAATACATATGGAGGATCACGCTGCAGTCGTAGTATCTTTCTCATCATGGTCTCGACCAATAGGTGCTTATAGACTTATACCTACCCAGCTTATAGTCCTGTGACCCAATACTTATGAGTGTACTGTGTGCAGTATTCTGTGCAGTCATTGAATAGAACACGATCTTAGAGAGGTACAGAGATTTAATTTTTTTTTTTTTTTAAAACACACCTAACGGCATGTTGAAACAGACCTCCGACACTCTCTTTTATTCGCGCAGGCTCCATTAAACTTGAACCCGAGTCGCCTCCTCTGTACACGGAGAACAACGTGACGTTCTCCAAACACCCCGAAGACTCTCCGCCTTCGGTTTTAAACATCGAGTGTCGAGTGTGTGGTGATCGAGCCTCTGGGTTTCATTACGGCGTTCACGCCTGCGAGGGATGCAAGGTAAGATTTTTAGATCTTCGTCCACATACGTCGCATTTCGTTTGGTTCACGAGCAGCCGTGGCATGCCGGTTAGAAAACCGGGCTTGTGATCCGAACGTTGCCGGTTCGATTCCGAGAGTCGACAGGTCACGACTGAAGCAAGGCACCGAACACCTTACTGCTCCCCCCGGATGCTTGGATGTGGCTGTGTGCCGGGGCATGTGTGCTCACTGCTGCCCCCTAGTGTGTGTTTCGGTGTACCGATTGTGCACGGATCATTGGTAAGTTTGTCAAAGCACAGGGGTGCAACTGTATGATAAAAATGCAACTATCAATGCACTAAATAAAGTCTTGCGACCTGGAAGAATTCCGTTTGAGTCGGATTTAAAGGAGAAAACAAAATACAAGCAAAGGAAAGTATGAGGGGCGGACAAAATAACACCAAATGGCATTAATCAGCACAACATAATATAAAACGAACATTTATGGATTCGATTTAACACACACACACACACACACACACAACATTTGTGATATCAGGGGCATAATATCGGGGTGGTGAGATGTACAGTACTCAACTCAACTTTATTAATAGAGCACTTTAAAAACAACAACCGCTAAATCAAAATGCTGTACATAGATGCTCATAAAATAACCAATTAAGAACAAAGCAATAATACAAAAGTAAAAGTCCCATGTTGGGTTGAAAGCTAAGGAATAAATGATAAAAGGATAATGAGGAGACTTGTCTAATATGCTCTATGATGGTGGGTTGTTCCATAATTTAGGCGCAGCATTTATAAAGGCTCGATCGCCCCTGAGCGTCAACCTCGGAACCTCCAGGAGCATCTGATCAGCTGACCTGAGGCACTGAGGAGGCACGAAGGAATGTAGAACCTTAAAATGTACACTAATATCAATTCAGTTATGCTCAATAGAATTACAAATGCTGCTCATAAACGATTGTGAGCTTTTTAGGCAGCAATGAAACACTCCCACCTAATGGTGATATGAAGCTAAAACTTTATAATGGCATTAAAATGAAATTCAAATACGGGTCAGAAAATGTGTGTCCTCATTGTTGGTCACTAGCGTTTCTGGTATTTTGTCCACCGCTCATAATTTCTTTTTAAACCCAATTTTTTTCACAGATTTGATGAGGGGTACTGACTTGTTTCCCCGCCCACCAGCATTCACACCCACGTTAAAAACTCTTGAGCCTGGCGTCGATCTCTGGGTAATTCCACCACCACTCGCCCTTCTGAACCTTTTCGGGTTTCTAGAGGCGTACCTTTAAAAGCCAACCACCCAAATACCTACCTACCTACCCCGAGTCGCTTTTCTGTTCAGCGTGTGGAACGGAAACGCAGCAGAGCACGAAGGCCGCCTGGTTCACCCACTCGCATGATTATTCTTATTCAGACACGATTCATCTCTGCCCATGCATTTGTTGGTGTTTTTTTCCTCGAAATGGAAACTTATAGTGTGTGTGTGTGTGTGTGTGGTGGGGGGTTGTGGTTTATGTGAAAGACACAGAAGCAGAGATGGCCATTTGACCTTGTCTGCATGTCTGGACCTAACATTCAATTGATCTCATTAAAGAGACATCAGAAGTCGTGCTTTGGCTACAGGTCTCTGCAGTTACAGTCTTACAGGATCCCGTCCCAAATTAGTCCTGGTGATGTAACCGAGCGACCAGGGTTACCTAAAATCTATCCCACCTCGGACCATCATAGGGAAGACACACATTCACCTATCGGACGATTCGGTCTCTTGAAAGATCCCGACTGCATGTTGTTGGGCTGTTGACTGTACAAATATACAGATACACTGGGCCAAACATCTTTCTCGAGACTCGAGTCACGCTATGATTTGATTGCACGTTGAGACACTGATCATTACTGATGGATGTCGGAATAAACCTTCTGTGTTTAGGTCTGTATTTAGGTGCTGGATCACGTTCACGTACATGACGTCCGAGTTCATCGGAAGCCTAGTGAGCGTCGTGAAGAGAACCTTTCAATCGATACAGGTCACGCTGATATGATCGCCATCTCATCAGCCAACAATAGTCGAGCCAGGTTCAGCCAAGCGGGTTAACGCATGAATTGTTCTGTAATATAATACAGCAACCATTTTCGGGTGGAGCGTGAGTCAGCCGGGCTTCCTTTTTCTATTATTAGGCGTAAATGCTGCTAAAAATAACAGTCGAATGGTTTAACGGGACTGAAGGTTCTCTGCAAACATCCTCTCACGTTCGTGATGTTTTCTGCATGTGTGCACGCTTCGCCAGCGCGGCAGGATTCAAAGACAGACATAAATATTAGCAAATAATGACCGGCAGTTCAGTAAGTCATTTATAATAATAATATATTCAGTCCTAGCGTTAATGAAAGTAAGTAAATAACGAGCTAATTTGTAGTTTTAGAATTGAAATTTGTTAAATATTTACCGGTTTGTTTAATACTGCGTGTTTACTACAATATTATTATTATAATTACATAATTCCAGGACAGTTAGATGGATAGCACTGTCGCCATGGTGCAAAAACATGCAAGTGAGGTGAATTGCTGATACAAAATTGCTCATGAGTGTGTTTCACATAAATGTGTATATGCCACTGGTGAACTTGCAATGAGTAACCGCTTCCTGTCATGAATGTAACCAAAGTTACACTACAATAAACAAATCAATCAATCAATCAATAACAAGTTCATATGTGTTCCTTCATAGTTTCATAATCTACAGTCATTTTAAGCTTTTTCACCACTGTGCTCCACATTTGTGAAGTGAAACGGACACCAGCGAGCAGACACTTGGGGGCAGCAGTGAGCACATGTGCCCGGTATGTTGGGCAGCCCTAGCAACGGCACCCGAGGAACAATTACTGGATCGGTGCCTCGCTCAATGGCACTTCAGTCTTGACCTACAGGCAACCTTCCGAGCCCAGACCACAGCTGCCCTAAATTGATCTACAGTGATAAAAACGTTAAATAAAAAGCGGTTGTCTAACATTTGACTTGTACTGTTTATAAAATCATCATTTTTTTGCCAGTACTTTCTGCGACACACACACTAGCCCAATGTCGCTGAGATCTCGACTGTTTTACTGTTTGTTTGTTTGTTTTGCCATTCACTTCACTAATACGTCGGAAATAATTGAAGCTTGTTATTTTACTAATAACGATTATCTGTCACACAATCACAAATACATAAAAGACTGGAAGATTAACATTTTGACCAAAGTCCAGTAGAGGCGGTTCTGCCGTGGGTTAATGCTGGACTGTGTAGATAAATATTGCGGTGCTTTGTGATTATCTTTATGTGATTAGTGACTCTGCAGTTTACTAAAGTGTTGCAACTCTTGCTTCCTATTTTCACACAGATACTCATATTATTTATTAATAATAATAATAATAGAAACGTCATAATGTGCACCACAGAAATCACAATCTGTAGATTAAAGAACCTGCACTAATTGATTTAATTTGCTAACTTCTGTAGTTTCTTCTGTCACTGTTCCTCATGTTGGTGTAACTCTGGGTTAGTTTAACATCTCACAAGTTTATTGTTCTTGTGTACAAATCAAAAGTTTGGACTCAACCATTCAATGTTTATTTCTTGATTTTATTCCTTTTCGTCATTATACACCAATACCTACAGAGTGATGGAGTGCTGGGTCACATGACCTGGCCTCCACAATCACCTGACATAAACTCAGTTGAATGAGTTGGAGTGCAGCCTGAAGGCAAAGAAGTAAACAAGTGCTCAGCACCTCTGAAAACTCTTTCAAGACTTGTGAAGCTGATCGAGAACGTCAATGACAATTTCTGGTTTATGTTTTCTTTGCTACAACATTCCAGATGTGCTCCTGCATACTTTGATGTCGTCACTATTAATCTAAATGGTAGAAAATGAAAAACTTTGTTGTGTTCTCAGGGTTTTTTCCGGCGCACCATCCGGCTGAAGTTGGTGTACGACCACTGTGACCTGCACTGTCGCATCCACAAGAAAAGCCGTAACAAGTGCCAGTATTGCCGCTTCCAGAAGTGCCTGATGGTTGGAATGTCGCACAACGGTGAGTCTGCTTCGGTCGGGAAATCGTGTGTGTGTGTGTGTGTGTTTGTCACGACTCTTCAATCAGCGTAGAGGTCAACATCAGTAAATATGAAGCGGAACGATGTTGGATTTGCTAAACGAGGGAGAAAATGCATACATCGTAATTACATGATTAAAATTTGTCTCGTGATGGTTTGATTAAGAAGAACTTTATGTTTTTAAATGTTTTTGTGTTATTTACTTTTACCAAACCTCCTAATCATAATGGACACACAAAATTTCGCTTGCATAGAATTTAACAAATAGGTTAAAAAAACATGCAAACATATTAGAACATAATTAAGATATAAAATTATATAAATAGAGACGAACAGCTGCCCGGATATAAATATAAAGTATATGGTATAAGAAGCAGAACATAACACAAAACTGAGTAAAAAGTATTTGAATATATATCAGCAGGTATATTAAAAGGTAATGTTATATAATTTATATATTTGAATTGTTCATGTATAATTAAAGAAGTGACACTAATCGCTCTCTGATACTAACACTTGATGTCTGCTTTAGAGACGAGGTTTCCGGCGGAGCTGTTGGAACCCTGTTTACATTTGATGTATTAGCTTTACCATCGTGGTGTTAGCATCAGCAGTCTGTTGGCCTGCACACTTGGCTTCCTCTTTGTGGTCTGCTGCTGCACAGCTGCGGCTTCGCTGCAGCGCTCGTACAGCAATGCAGATTTCACGTCTATATTCACGTCGCTTCGGTCCAACAGAACAGAATTGCAGCCGCAGTGCCCTGGACATATCTGTTAATGCAGCGGATAAGCACCACTTAATAATCAGATTATTTAGACTTAGACCTCTAAGGTAGAGATTACAGAGAGTACGTCCGAGCAGATTCAGCTTACTTAGCCAAAGCAGTTAGCATCAGGATGTTCGGACCTGCTAGTATGATAGCTAACGTAGCGCTGTGTGTGTCAAAGTCACATTTGAGCCAGAATCGGCAGATAAACGACACTGACTAGGAGCCCCCAGTAGAGGCAGTAGTACATGACGCATGTATAATAGTCCTTTTTTGCATTGATGACAGCTTTGCACATCGCCCCTGGCTTTGTAGATAGTGTTCAGTGTAGTGTTCAGTCACTACTGAATGTGCTGATCAGGTGGAGCTGTGAAGTTATCTCAGTTCCTGCTTATCGGCTCTGCCATCTCTGATTGGCTGCAGTTGTTTTCCCTGCACCGGTGTTGCACGCTCGGCCCCGCCCTCCTCCACTTTCACCTGGCATTTTTTTGTGTGTTTTATCAATGATTAATGAAGGGCGCGGCATTGCAACGTGCCGTGTCACCGTAGCTGGCCGGCTGCCTCGGCGTACGGGACGGTGGAGGCCTGAGCTCGATACCGAAAGGTAAAACAACGCCAAGAGTCTCGACAAGTCGGGGCAGATGGAAAATAAAACACGACGTCAGCTTCCTGCTCTCGAAAACGTTTGATAAGTTTAAGCCGCCGGTTCGTTGGCTTAAACGCGCCGGCGGTTCAGACGTCATCCTTTCAAGCGCTTTCTAGCCTCCAGCCAAAAGCCGCGTGAGGATGAGAAGACAAATTACAGGCTTCACATGAAGCGTCTGAAACGTTTGTTCCAAAACCAAACCCAGAAACATTTAGTCAAACGTTCTCACTGTTGGATACTGATAATCGGCGTCTATATGGTTATTCTTTTTTATTGTTGTCCTGAGAAATATAGCCAGATAAGAGAATAGAATAAATCAACACTCCTGATTTTGGTCAAGCCTTTACCTAGAAATTAAATCATATTTTAAAATATATTTTCATGTTGTCTCATTCGTCAAAGCAGTATATTAAATTATACACATGATATTAAATTAAATTTTAATAAATAATTTCCACTTATTCACCTTTAAATAACTAGTTATACTAGTAATTAGTAATAATTAGTAACTAGTGTACTAGTAACTAGTAATAATTAGATACAAAGATAAAAGATCATTTGAATGTGGTTTCTTGTTGTTTGTAGCGCTCGTATGTAAACATAACGATTCCTGTCAGGATTTAGCTTAGCATAGATGCTAACATATACACACACTCTTATTAGCAGTCATATTTAGCCATTTTTAAAATTTCTGCGATTATAAATATGCATCGTACGCCTCGCTCGATTCTAATAACTAAATGGCTAGCTTTAGCATTCGGCTATATCATCCTCTGAGCTCTGTACGTTACATAAGTGCGACTGTGCGACCAAAATTTGACCTTTTTTTTCTCAGCTCCTGTCTATGAAGCCGCACCCGGACTGAAAAATGTTGTACATTGACTGAACAAAGTACAGATTAGGCAGGTATTAGTGAAGCACTGATGTGGTGCGGCTGGTAAATATAAAGCCATGCTCGCTCAGAATCGTTTCAGTCGTGTTGCATCATTTCAGAACTATGAGACCAAATTCCCAGACCAGCGTTAGTCCTAGTCGTGTGTCTCTGTGCGTATTTGCCATGTGATTGACTGGCGGGCTGCCCAGGGTGTCTCCCATTTTTGCCCTGATTACCCATTGCTGCTCTGACCTGGATAAATAGGCGACAAAGACTCATTATTGATTAATAATGTGCTATATTTTCAGCGGTCAGTTCAGACAGGCTTGACTACAGGAATTGAGTCTGTGAGAATTGAATCAGTGCGAGTCAGGTTAGGAGGAGTTGAATCAAGGGGAGTCGGATCAGTAGGATTTGAAATAGTGAGACTCAGGAGGTGGGAGGTCAGAAGGAGTCGGGTTAGTGGGAGTCGGATCGGTGGGATTCGGGAGTATTCAGGTTAGTGTAAGTATGATTCGGAGGAATCGGATGGGCAGGAACTAGAGAATCGGACCAGTGTGAGCTGGTTAACTGGGAGTCAAGTCTGTTGGAGTCAGGTCAGCTGGTTAGTGTGAGACGACGGGTCAGTGGATGTCGGGGGAAAGAGTGTTTCCTGTAGAAAGGTCTAATATCGCTATAAATTATATTATTTATCTTATATATTATATTTTCAATAGAAATTTATCACCAGTTTTTATTATTCAGGTCTTAACATGTGTCAGTTGTTTTCTGTGCCTGATTGAGGAAATGAGGCAGCGTTTAGTAAAATGAAACAGGACACAAACTCGTGGATCAGGTCACCCTGACACTCCCGAACATGCCGAACACTAAAAAAAACAAACAAACTCCCCGCATCCAGCCCCCTGATCCCCGGAGCCACTCCGTTGAACATTATTTGAACATTTTTTGGCCTGTTTGTGTTTTTCCCAGCCATTCGATTTGGCCGGATGCCCCAGGCAGAGAAGGAGAAGCTCTTGGCCGAGTTCTCTACCGATCTGGAGCACATGCACCCGGAGGCGGCCGACATGAGGACCCTCGCCAAACATCTCTATGAGAGCTATCTGAAGCACTTCCCACTGACCAAAGCCAAGGCCAGGGCCATCCTCTCAGGGAAGACCAGCGACATTGCTGTGAGTTCACATCTTCTTTTAATAACCCCGATATGATGATCGGACCCGCATGGTAAATAACGAGTTGGCACACATAGCCACAATGTCTAAAAAAAAAAGTACAAGTGCTGTGCAATTGTAAGATTCTGCATACTTGGGAGAAATAGAGAACCAAAGTCGTCAGGGAATCAAAACAATATTTATGGTGCAAGCTGTTTAAAAATCCAAAACTGTCGAGTAAGCAGAAATCTAACTAAGCCGAGTGGGAACTTTATTCTAGTTTTAGATTTCAGATCATCAGTTTAAGATTGGAGTTTATCGTAGAGTCTAGTACGGTATGCTTTTAGCAGAGGGAATGTAGAAGTTCAGGTTCCTGACCCATGAAGACGTCGTTCTAGATCGGTATCGCTGAAATCATTCAGTAAACCCGTGAGCAACAGTAAATAAAAACATTTTCTGCTTATTTGTTGATTATTGTTGAGTCAGTGTATCCAGACAGAACTGGACACTGTTTAGCCAATTGAACTGCATGGGATGCCACATAAAGTCACATGATACGGACCAACTGCGTCTGATGCCAAACCAAACTGGGACACAACTGTGTCTACACATCCACATAAAGCCGGTGACCAAAATCACCCAGAAACTAGAAGCAAAGAAGAATTAAATGAAATATTTTGATAACTCATTCAATACTTCACTCACAAGGCTACAACTGGCAAATAAATGAATAGACTTCATCATTTGTGAGGAAGACGGCGTGTTATTTATATTAGTTATCCATGTGTGGAAAAAGACAACCTCACCTCCTTAAACATCCATCAAGTGCAAACAAATGGCATAAATAAGAAATAAAAATATTGCCACTTCTCGGGTGAAAGGAGATACGTGCAAGGCTGTCGGGTGCTTGTTTTGACTGGCAAGAGCGACTTTATAAGCTACATGATAGCAAACATCTGCAAGCACGGAGAACACGGAAATATTTACAAAGCACCAGCATAAACTTCGACGAGTCCAAAAAAAGAGTTCAAACACGAGGCTTAGTGCTACTTCTTTAAAAATAAAAATGAAATATGTTAGCAGGCTGAGTCGTAATTCTGCATTTGATAATAATTATTATTATTACGTATATAACATACGCAGACACGTCCACTCCCGCAGGGCAAGGTCAGGTAAAGGTGCTCGCAGGAATGTTTCACCTTGGGATCTCAGACGATCCCAATATTTATAAGAGTAAACACCTCGGGGATGATTCGTCTAGATTCCCAGACAGTATTTAAGCGACTAATCCTCACCTTGAATATGAGCGTCTGCGTCAGGTTCAGGTAATTTGGCGAGCGACGACAAACGCGGGACAAAAAGGACAATAACACGCCGCCTCTCCCCAGATGAAGCCGGGTCCTGCTATTCAGACGCCTTTCTACTTTTATCCTGGGGAACGGAACCTAAAACGTGCGATTCTAATAACATAGCATAGAAAACTGAAGAATGCTCTGTTTTGATTCGTTTGACTTCATTATGAATGCTTTTGGCATCAAGAAAATAAAAGGCGACACAACTACACAATCAAAACAATAATAATAACGTACTTAATCATAAGCTTTGGATTTCATTTCTGAAATGATTTCGTTTTGCAGTTTGGCAGCTTCAGTGTGTCGAATTCCGTCGGTATGAACATTCTGAAATAGAGAAGTGTGCGTACAGGGTACAGATGTGTAGGATGCTAAACATGCACTGCATGAAATATTTCGAAAGTATTTGGACACCTGAATTTGGTCACAGCTCTGTGTGATTAGTTGTCACTCCTGTAGGAAGGCTTCTCACCAGATTTCTAAAGCATATCTGTGGGAATTTGTACCCATCCAATCAGCATCGTACTGCTGTTGGACTCTTGAGTGGGACTGAGGTCAGGAAAAAGGTTGCAGTCATACATATTACTAATCAAATGAATATTGTTTTAGCCAATTGAGTTTACTATTGTTACTGAACATTTATATATTTGTATATTTTTGATGTTTTTTATTTTTAATATTTCGTTTGAGAAAGATTTATATATTATTGTTATTAAAATGTATATAAATGATAATAATTTATTTTTTGATGTTCATTCCTGAATTGATTTCATTTGTCCAGGCTGTTATTTTTTATTATTTATTGTCTCATTATGTTTAAAAAAATGATGAAATAATACGTGAATGTTGATCTTTTTTTGGAACTCTTATTACTATTGAGTAAAACTTGGATTTATTTCTCAATTGTTAAAGACCCGACGAAGTAAACGGTCTCTTTCCCTCCCCCCACGCAGCCGTTCGTTATCCACGACATGAAGTCTCTTCTGGAGGGCGAGCAGTTTATAAACTGCCGTCAGATCCCTCGTCAGGATTCACCGGGACGCCCGAGACTCGGCGCCGTGCAGTCGGAACTGCAGCGCGAGGTGGAGCTGCGATTCTTCAACAGCTACCAGTCGCGCTCGGCCGAGGCGGTCAGCGAGGTCACCGAGTTCGCCAAGAGCATCCCGGGTTTCCTGAACCTGGATCTGAACGACCAGGTGACTCTCCTCAAGTACGCCGTCATCGAGGTGCTCATCATCATGATGGCGCCGCTGATGAACAAGGACGGCACGCTCATCTCCTACGGACAGATTTTCATGACCCGCGAGTTCCTCAAGAGTCTGCGCAAACCCTTCGGGGAGATGATGGAGCCCAAGTTCGAGTTCTCAGTCAGGTTCAACACGCTGGAGCTGGACGACAGCGACATGGCGCTCTTCCTCGCCGTCATCATCCTCAGCGGAGGTGAGATTGTCAGGAAAAAATGCCTTTTTTTAAAGTAAACAGTAGCAACATTGTAAGCATTTTAGAACAGTAAACACTAGACATTGTAATTATTTAAAAACAGTGAACATTGCAGACATTGTAATAATTAACAGTAAACTTGTTAATTATTTAAAACTGTTAACACTGCAGACAATGTAAAGATTTAAAAACAGTAAACTTGGTAAACATTTTAAAACAGTAAACACGGCACAGTGTAAACATTTAACAACCGTGAACATTGTAGAAATATAACATTGTAAAAAAAATTAAACGGAATATTGTAAACATTAAAAAAAACACTGTGTACATTTGTAAAAATGTAAAAAAAACATTAAACATTGCAGTAATTGTAAACATTTTAAAACATTGTAAAAATTGAAAACATTTTTAAAATTGAACCTTGTAAACATTTAAAAACAGTAAACACTGTAATCGTAAAATTAAAAAAACATTAAACATTGCAGACATTGCAAACATTTAAGAACACTAAACACTACAGACGTTGTAAACATGATAAACACTGGTAATCGAAATCTTACTGTTTGGTCATATTTGTGGTTGATATAAAGGTGAATTATGCATTGTTTAGCATTCTAATGGTCTACAGATTTTAAAAAGCACTTCTTTCGTCTGTTAGTTTTGGATTTGTTATTGTGGTAGCGTCGACCTGATGGCAGAACTAATGTGCTACAGTTCCAGACTCCCCTCGCGGCATTTCTAACCACCACAAGTGTGTGTCATATCAGCGTGACCTTCAATCAACCCTGAAAACACCGATTCGGATTTGCTGATCAGACGTTATCGATGGCGTATGATTAACCACAGCTCGAGATGTTCATCCTCGCTGTTTTATGACTGTTTACTGTCGAACTTTGATGTTTCTTATTTGCATGGGTGAAGTAAGAACCATGAGGACGAACGTGACTGAATTATGAGTCGGCAGTGCTTCCACAAGGATAATCGTTTAATCATTTTTATGCACCCGATTAGCTGATGATTAAGAAAATAATGGAGAAACAATTGCTCCAGCTGTGATTCAGTGGAGTCCTACTGATTTCAGAACTGACCCAGCACTCCATAATTATCTTTGTTGGTCAAATATCACTTATATAATTAGAAATGAAATGGTGTTTTTAAAAAGCATTGAATGTGAAGGTTTGTTCAAACTTTTGACCGGTACTCTACATGTTCTTTCATGGTGTTATTGTTCTTTTCTCTGTAACTGACCTTTGTCGATACGAATGGTCTTATTCAATAGTTTAAGAGAAGTGCAGATCTGAGTAACATGGTCTGATTTTGTCTGTACAGATCGTCCAGGTCTGCTGAACGTGAAGCCCATCGAGGACCTACAGGAGAACGTCGTGCACTCGCTGGAGCTCCATCTGAAGACGAACCACCCCGACTCGCTCCACCTATTCGCCAAGGTGCTCCAGAAGATGACGGACCTGAGGCAGCTGGTGGCCGACCACGTCCACCTGATCGAGCTGCTCAAAGAGAGCGAGGTCAACATGTACTTACATCCACTTCTGCAGGAGATCATGAAGGACCTGTACTAGGTGAGGTTTAGGCAGGTGGGGAATTGGAGATGACAAGATCAGGAGAAAAGATATGACGCACATTTATTTATAGAGCCGCTCAAAGATGTTAAAGAAGAATGGTTAAAGTGTTGCAAAGGTTCGTAAAAATGTGATTGTTTCAGATGATGTCAAATAATTGCCCAAATATATCTTGTGGTTTTTATTTTTAAGATCACAAGAAGTGACGTTTTTGTACATAAGAGTGTATTTTCATTATTCTAACAAGCAAATCTCTATATAAAATGAATTCTTTTGTAAATATGAGATTTTTTTACTTTATCTGCAGCCTTGGTGGAGGCTCTTGTGTGTTTTGGATTGACGCTGGTTTATAAAAATGCTTGAATTTTTAAATGTAAATAAATATTTTTACCCCATACAAATCCACCTCGTTTCTGACCTTGTCTAGCACCCCTGCAGGATGTAACATGTCACCTCTTCACTTACATCAATTCTTTTTCTTATGTTTTCCTCGTGAGTCGCGTGACCTGCAGCTCGGTTACACGCGAGTTCATTTTTTTCTCAGGCGTTACGTCAGCGTTTTATTGTGTGTCTGCGTGAACACACCCTGCACCGATTGCAAAATCTGAATTCCACCGCTCCCTCCGTCCGTCTGCCGCTCTGACCTATCATTTTCTGCTGCCGTTCAAACGCCACGACATTCGTTTGTGAAATTCGTTTTGTTCATTTCCAGACGCAGTCACGCCATGGAAATGGATTTGAGCATTTATTGGTTTCGAAGGAACTTAAAGTTGACTTGCGGGGATTCTTTTTTCTATTATTTCATCCTTATTTCAAGGGAATAAAATTTAGATAAATAATGCACTGTAATGATGCTGTCGATCTGTTGTGACATGTTGAATGAAGCTTGTTTATACATTTTGAGCTGATGTGTGAAAGAATAAAAAAAGATTAGAACTATAACTCGATTTTGCTTGAAATAAAACTTTAATCAGTTAAAATATGCATAAAATAGAGATTTTTTAATAAAAACATATAATAAAGTGTCATTAATAATAATAAAGTGATGAATTGGCTTTTTGCAAGTCATACAAATTCATTTCCTCTATTTAATTATGCATTATTTATTATATATTTACTAACATGTGTTTGATCAAGGCACCAAGCCCCTATTGGCTTAACGGGTGCCGTGGCTAGGGCTGTGTGTTTGATTGCACCGATTGAGCTCAATGAGAAGAGTTCATTCCCATTCTTAGTTAAATTTCCCTTAAGGCTTAATAAAATAAATTTAAAATAATGGTGTGTAATTAATCCTATCATTAGTTGAGTTCACACTGGGGTTCTATCGGCACCGAGCGTATTCTTCTTGCGTAACACTGAATCAGTTTCGAGTGATGAAGCATCCAGCTAATCCTCGGTGGACCATGTGGGAACATATGAGGAACAAACGGGGCTGCAGGACGTTCTGGAACAAGACCCATCGCCTGTTTTGATGATGATGATTTAATGTGGGTTTTTTTGTGTTGTCAGCATATCCTCACTTTGTTACTACCGAGTCTCTGATGACCGAGGCTTGCCAAGATCTTCAGCGCATGCAGCCAGAATGTTAAAAAAAAATCACATTACCCGGCTTTTAAAGTCCTTGCAGGAACTCGGCCAACGATAGCATTCGGTGGAGGAAGCCGCATGTCAAAACACTTGTGGCCTGCAAAAAAAAACACATCTGCTTTCATCTGCTTTCCGTATCTAAAGCTCATAGAGGAATCTGAAGGTGTTGGTGTGATGAGTGAGACTGAACACCTGCAGCTATACAAACCTGTTCTGTCGTCAGAGATAAATATTCCATCTAGTCAGGGTCAATCCAACGCCACACGGAATCGCTTGGGTGCTCGAAGTGTTATCCACCCTAACATGGGCACCGGTTTGAGTCGATCATGTGACTGTCTGGTTGTATAGTTACACAAATGCTTCATGTCCAAATAATTGTAATAAAGAACTGGGCCTGTAATCGGAAGGTTGCCGGTTCCATTGACAGACAATCGTGTTGACAGGTCATGACTGAAGTGGGTAGATCCTTTCCCAGCACCACACAACCGTTGAATAAGTAAATGAATATTGGACTCAAATTGCGAGCTTGTTTGTTTCATTTAATTCTACTTAATAATACTTTAGTGGCTTATCGTAGACCAGTCCGGCGATTAAATTTAAACATACATGCATAAAGCTTCCATTTTCAGTACAAAACCACGTTTTTATGTAAATTATTGTTGGAAAAATGTAGAGACTGATCAAGTCGCCTGCATAAACACTTAGATTTTTGGAATTGCCTCTTTTTGCAGTGTGTCCTTCCACATCTGATTGTTCATAACCACACAGCGGTTTCACACCAAACTACTCTAGCTAAAAAAAGTAACCACAATGGAAAGATAATGCTGTTTCAAGACAGGCAGATGTGCTGTTCGCCTCAACATCATCAGATATGCATACAACACCCACCTAAAACAACACGGGACCGGCACGGCTCTTATGTATCACTGATGACGTGTTAAGGTTTTCTTGCTCTAGCAGACCTGTAGCTCACTGCTGAATCGAGGCAATGAGGATTTAGGAAGTGGTCACTATCACTAAATCATCATTATTAAGAGAGCATTTTAGTAGATTCAGCTACTTTAGTCACACTCAGAGTTGCATAAAATAAGTTACGCAGCAATTCGAGAACCATTTTACTTACAGGAGCATAAGAAGCTCGATGTATTTCTTATTTTATTAAATAAAAATTAAATACTGGTATAATTTTAAGTATAATATGATTTTAAATGTACTACATTATGGCATTTGCAGTGCTAAGCTTTCACTGTTAGCAGTCTTGATGGTCATTATCTTCAGACCACCATCTGTTTTAATGACAATGTTGAAAGTAAATAATTATCAATTTAATAAACAAATTGACACTAAATATATGAATATAAATGTAAAAATCTGTATTAATTAATCGAAACGACACATGTAAAAACCTGTAAAGCATCACATTGGTGAAGGTTACCCCCTGCTGGCTGGTGTGTGTGTGTGTGTGTGTGCGTGCGTGCGTGCGTGTGCCGTTTGATTACAAGCCCCGCCTTTCTTTACTGTTATTGGCTAATATGTAATATGATGGATCGAGTTCTAAACGCCGATTGGCTGGCCTCACAGACCTAGTAAAAACACTAATACTGAAGCAGAAGCTGAACAGTTATAATGATTAAAGCTACACTTGCGAACCTGTGAAACATTTTGACAATTTTTACTCCATTAATATTTAAATGAGTTCATCTTTACTAAACTCGTTTGGGCATTTCTTTGTAACGGCATTTGAGAAGCCCCGCCTTCTCATCGGTGATAGGCTTGACTGTACATTTACTTGGCAAGAAACCACCTGTTTTTCGGCAAACCCCGCCTTCTTAGACATGATAGGCTACATAGTTCATAACGCTCTAATGTGATTGGCTATTTATTTTCAGAGCTTACCAATCGTAGCGTACGAAATTGTGGAATACGGGTGGAAACTAAAATGCCAGTGCGAAGGGTTTTTTTTAATTAAAGAACCACTATAGGAAGCAAAGTGTATGTTTATTTTTCCACGCAGATGTGATCGATTTAACTATGGAAGCGATATTTCATGCTCCGAAACGAAGACCGAGGGTTTACGAAGCTTACGAGGCGCCTCTTCCTGTCCCCTTTGGGTCTGACTCTGGTTCAGAACGGGCACAAATATATAAAGCTGAAGTTATTAATCAGCACGTGATAGTCCGAGACAGCGAACACATTCAAGCTCTGTATGGGAGGGTAAGACATTGTTTATTGTTTATCATCATCACGTGCATGTCATAATATTCAGGTACATATATGCTACGTATATATCTTCAATTTCTGTTTATTTTAGCTTTTATTGTTTGTGTTTTTATATCTATACATTTTAAAAAGTATGGAATAAACTTTAATCTCTTTAAATGCATAGTTTGTGTACACGGCTAATAGGATAACACATCGGTGCACGCGCTCCCGTTACACATGCGCACACCGCTTAATTACAGTTTATGCTGTCGCAACTTTTATGCGCATGCGCAAACCTTTCCTCGAACTAACGACTTCAGTTTCATTTGTTTATTAGAATTTTAACGTTAAATGTAGCTGATCAATCTTAAACAACGAATGCTTTTAAATATCGAATCATAAATTAAACATCGTAAACATCAAGGCACCGTCATAAGCAGCAACGACTACTTTAACTACAAGCGTGCGCACTCCATTGCTTTTATTGGATCATGATCCCCCTTGTGGTCAGCATTGTCATTTGCGTTGCGTTTCTACCCATAATTAGATGAGGGTTGCGAGTGCGTGTGAAGGGCACCCTTAAATGTGTTATTATTGTTCTTTGAGCCGTTATTGTGTGAGGTGTAAACACCGTACTGTAAACAAATTTCATTTGATGTCGTTTTAGGGTTATTTTGGGAAAGGCGTTCTCTCCAGAAGCAGACCAACACACAGTTTATCTGAGCAGTGGGAATGTAAGTACCTCCGATTTAAGTGCATATTCCAGTTCTACAATACACGTTAATTTTAAAATGCATAAAACCACTGATCTTTATTTTCTGTCTTAGATATTGGTGACAAATGTTTACCCGTCATCTCACTGGAAAAGTAAGTCATTAAAAGCATATCAATTCTTTATGAAATTGTATTATACATTTTTTTGTGGGTTTTTTTTTAGTGGGGGTTTTCACTAGGGCTGACCGCAATTAATCGATTAATCGTTGGTCGACCAAAAAAATTACTAGTCGGACAAATTCCATTGGTCG
>JAOTRQ010000001.1:1725159-1735390 GCA_028565875.1 Hoplisoma paleatum | reverse complement strand
ATGGAGTGTCACGTCTTCCTTTGTGACGCCGTTCAAATTAAAAGTCCCAGAAGTCCTTTGACGAAACGCAGCTTCTTTTTCCTGCGACTAATGGAATTTGGCCGACTAGTAATTTTTTTGGTCGACCAACAAATAATCGATTAATTGCGGTCAGCCCTAGTGTAGGAATTGGGAATGTTATGCCCCAGTAAAGAGGGGTGGCAAAATGTCTATGGTATGCTTGTTTTTGTTTCCCAGTTTTAAAAAATGCTTTGAATAAGGGTCAATTCTAAATAAGATTGACTTGAAATGTGTCCTTCAATGTGTTTCTTTATAATAATCGTTTGTCCGTTTTCTCCGTAACTTTCATACAGCCTGTTACAACTGCGGCAGGAGCGGCCACATCTCCAGGGACTGCAAAGAGCCCAAAAAGGAGAGGGAGCAGGTCTGCTACAACTGTGGCAAAGCCGGGCACGTGGCTCGAGACTGCGACCACGCCAATGAGCAGAAGTGTTATTCCTGCGGCGGGTTCGGGCACATCCAGAAAGGCTGCGAGAAGGTTAAGTGCTACAGGTAAACAAAATGGTCCTGTTAGAATACAGGACTAACTGTTGATGTTTGTTTATATTGGCCCTGATATTGGTTTAAGGCCCCTAATTCAGAACAGGTTGTTATAGTTACTACATTTACATTATGCAGCTCATGCAAGTGATGTTTAGCAGAGGAGATGCTGTAAATGTAAAAACTGTGTGGTACTTTAATGGTAGTCAGCGAAGGCTGTAGGTTTAATTTTCAGCAACGCCACATCTGGACCTTTGGACAACTTCCCTAAACTACAAATTACATTTTTAAAACATATTTCATCACACCAGAATGAATCCAGAATTGATTTTGGATGAATTAATATTTAGTTTAAAACAGCAGAGGGTGCTAGGTAGACTAATTATGTAATTAATGTGTGAGTGTGTGTGTGTATGTGTGTATATATACATACACATACACACAAATCCATAAAGTATTATTTATATTATTATTGCTGCATGATTTTGTCTGATGGTTGTATTTGCTGATGGCTGTCTGTATAGGTGCGGTGAGATCGGCCACGTGGCCGTCCAGTGCAGCAAGGCGAGCGAGGTGAACTGCTACAACTGTGGCAAATCCGGTCACCTGGCGAAGGAGTGCACCATCGAGGCCACCGCTTAGTGCCGTCTCTCTGGTCACCCCTCCTATTTTCTGATTGATGGTTGTATTATTTTCTCTGAATCCTCTTCACTGGCCAAAGGTTGGCAGATAGAGGCTAGTCCCAGGCCAGTGAGCTCTCGACACGTTAAAAGAAGGAAAGGGGTGGAAAAAATAAAACTGATTTCCACTTTCTGCATTTAATACAAAAAAAGTTTATGTTTAGTTTGGTAGAGGTGTTATGTATAATGCTTTGTTAAAGAACCCCCTTTCCATGCCACTGGTGAACAGGGATGAGTGAGTTTGGTGGGAGTGCGCAGCTAGGAAAATGACGCCGAGTCATGACGGCCTCTCCGGGCCTCGGCGAACGCAGCCTCGGCGAGAGATCAGTAGCAAAATAATCAAGGAAATGTGAACTTCCGGGTATGATTTGCTTTGTTTTGTTTTATTTGCTTTATCAGTGGGGCGGGCTAAGAGTTTTACAATTGGTAAAGCAGTACTGGACTCTGGTCAGAACCTTCCGGGCCCAAACAGCAGCACGTGAAGAAACCAGAGATGAAATGACATGCAGGCTTACAACATATGAAACGATTTGTTTTTGTTTTTTGTTTTTTATTATGAGGTGCAGGTCTAGCAGCAGTTTAAACAGTTAAGAAAAACATTACGAGTCTAGAAACCAACTTTTTCAGGTCATTTTTCCTAAGAAGGAAAAGAAATTTAAAAAAATTAGTGGAATAGTCGTGAGAGATGAAACGAGTCGGGAGGAAGGTGAATGCTTTCACAGAAATCAAAATGTTATTTTTGTACAATATCACGTAGACTACTGTAAAAGAAGAAGAAAAAAACTATCATTCGCTTGTACTCAGTTTTTAAGTCGGAAGGTAAAAGCAACTGAAGTCCTAGATACATAGAAATTGTAATTTTAAACTCTCAATAAAGCTGGAGGATGAAGGGGAGAAAGACTGAAGCTTCTTTTCTGAGTCGTCTCTTTTTCTTCCATGTTCTTATATCTATATTCTAGTTTTACAACTGCTTACTACTTGTTAGGGTGGGACACATTAAACGTATACACTAATCACCTGACTAGGTTGCCAGGTACAGATACACTGATACAGGTCAATTTCAGTATCTCCAATTAACCTGATTGCATGTTGGAGCGTGGGAGGAAACTGGCACAGAAAGCCCTGGATTTCTTTACACTGAGGTCGAACCCCAGACCTTTTCTACCATATTGTGAGGTCACAGTGCCGGACCATGAGTTATATTTATAGCACTTGAAAATCTTCTGAAAGCAGAACAGTATCCAAGACCGACAGACCCAAAAATATGTTGAGCAGCCAGTGGCGATGGTGACAGGAAGAAATCTCGAAAGAAACCCGAATCAGCAGGGATCTCTTTCCTTGTGCATCATACAGGGCTGAGTTTCTCTCAGGCAATATGACCGTTCAGGACTTTGGGGACACCTAGTCTCACACTACAACTACAGCTGTTGCCAGGCATTGTGCATTAATCTTGTGTGCAGCTGTTCGCTCGTGGAAACCCAAGCTAACAAGACCTCCAAGACCAGAAGTTGTGTTGGATTGCAACCAGAGCAGTTGCAAGTTTAGTGGATCGGTTTAGTGCGGGTCTATCGGTCTATTTTTGTGTGCTGTAATTACTACATTTTCCACTGTTACTTAACAAATCGATCATTTCCACCTGGACCTGGACCGGCATCTCACCAGAGAATCCAGGACGCAGAGCAGTGAAATCCCTCTTAAACGCTTCTCCACTTAACAGCACTTGTACGAGTGTTCTATATTAAACCTTCGGGATCGGTTTCAGTGACGGGCCTTCCTGATGACAAACGTATAAATAAGCGACCTAAATAAAGCCGCCGTGCCACGTGCACTGCTGGGTTTCTGATCGAATCCAATCTACCCAAATACGAACGTGGCACGTCCTAGAAACGGCATTTTATTTTCATTTTCTTCGTTTCGGACTGATACAATCTTCATGAAATGACACATATATAGTTGTACAATATACATAGTTATACACAGTACAACCGGCAGTGAAATGCTTTGTAACTACTTCATCCGAACATTCGAAATTACAGTTAAAGCTATAAAGCTAAAAGATCAATTATAAATGAAAACAATTATTATAAACAGTAATGTTAACATCAATTTAAAAAGTAGGAAAATGTAAGTTACAAAAGGAGAATAAAACTGTATATATATTTAAATAAAGTGACTGGTTGTTAAAGTGACTTAGTGCTAATAAAGTGTCCAGGTAGTGGTGTAGTGATAAAAAGTTCTTATAGCTAGTTTCCATGACTACAACATATCTAATGCTAAAGGACATCCCCAACAGCCCTCCTGTTCCTTGAAGTCTTTACTACAACAAAGAAGCTTCAATTTGATCTTAATGACTGATGTGAGCATTTTTAGTGTCTGCAAGCTGAAACAAGTGAATCTAAAGTGTTGTTACGAAGCTGGACAGTCACGACATCTTTATCCTGCAGGTCATAGTTTTGACTGTTCTGATTTCTCACCTTGCATGTTTTTAATTTTCACGAACCAGGATATGGCTTTTGCATTGTAAAAATGTCATACACTGTTCTGACATGAATCACAGCAGGATTATAATGAAAATATAATATTAATTATAGCGAGTAAACATTGATGAGCCTGTTTAGTGGTTGACAGATGACAAAATGATGACACACTGACTATTAATAGTGTAAATGTAAGTGAATACTACATAACAGCTGCCTCATGAGCGAATTAATTCATTTAATCTTCACATTATTCAATGGTTAATAATATATTAATTGTAACAGTATATAAATGCAACCCCTAATAAGAAATAGCTGGCAAGGTTCAGAAGCAAAATAATTTTTTCTTACATTCAAACTTTAATTTTTGCATTTAAAGTCTCCAAAAATGTTAGGACGGGGAAATTTAGAGCTGGTGATGATCTGAGGAACAAAATAATACTGCAGACAGTATAAGGGTGGAATTCAGTGGTTGGATTACCGCGATTACAATAGCGGATGAGGATTGATGTATCGTTATTTGTAACTGGAGCCCTGAGGCCTTCAGCTTTTCAACACCAAGGTCGCTCTCTGAAATGGTGATGAATAGGATGAGTCTGGGTGATGAGCCATCAGGTTCGCCATCCTTTCGAAGGTAAGGGAATCCTTTTCTTGTTTTCTGCTTTAGCGAACTGCAAAAAAATCTTTTTTTTATTAATACGATATTAAGAAGTATATTAAAATATACATTTGAAAAGGCAGAAGATGCTTTAACCATGGCGACAAGTCATTTTGAAGAGCATCCTGACTCCTTAAATCAAGAAGTGTTTGACCTGGAAGTTCCGAAAACCCATGATGACGTATTGAGCCTCAATTCATCAAGTCTGTGTTTCATCGAGGCCATTCAGGCTAATCTTAAAACTAAAGCACCCGAAGTAGACAAGTCGGGACCCCTGGCCCATCTGCACCATGGCTCACCTCTCGAGTCCATAACAGAGCTGGCAGAAGTGGAGGACAGCAGTGAGCATCGCAGCCCAGGAGATGGAGAGATTAGAATTATGAAGACTAACATAAGACGTGCATCAGTGAGCACTGATGGACGTTGCGATATCCTGAACAGCAACGAACATTTAAACGTTGGGAATTTAGAAACCATGATGATGGATACCTGCGTCTACACGTCCGAAGTTCCAGAACACCAGCCGAGCAGCTCTAACTCCTGTTCCAGAGTTCTCGAGGTCCAGTTGGATAGTCAGTCCTGTATTACACCCCAACAAGACATTCAGGAGACTCCAGATGAGCTCTTGTATCCTCAAAATTCTTCTGACCATAATGCAACACTCAACAATGGTGCAGAATCAGGTGAAGAAGTGAGATCTGGGATGTCTGATGGTCAGAAGTGTGATTATAAAGAGCAGAACCTGATCGAGATCCTCACGACATGTGAAGCAAAAGTCGAACAGCTCGAGCAGCTCAAATATTCTTCGTTTCATCTGTCTGATCAGGTAGGTAATATGTACAATGTCTAATATTAGTGCTAATAGAAAATAGATTACATAGCTAAAAGTATGTGGACACCAAATTAATGATATAAAAGTGAGAACAACAAAGGCTTAGTTAGGACAGCTTGGTGTAAATGAACTCTAGTGACCTGTACTGAAATTTGAACTCATCCATGTTAGATGTTTGTAAATTTGTATGAAGTAGGTGGGAGGAAACTGGACTAGTTGGTAGAAAGCTATGGAAACAAACTCAAGATCATGTTTTTAGCAATGGCTGGGCTACAATGTCGCCCCCTAGTGTGTATTTATGTATTTACTTTCATTTTTTATACATAAACTTATCTAAAGCTCAATTAAATAATTTCAAATATTTAAACTTTATATGTTGTAAAACATAGTCCCGGGTTGGATCCCCAGGTTGAGAAGTTCGGATCCTTTACTGTGTGAGTTTGCATGTTCTCCCTGTGTCTGTGTGGATTTCCACCAGGTGTTCTGGTTTTGATTGGTTTGTTGATATAATGTTGCGTAGGCCTTCTAATGAATAATAAATACCGTGTCACTGTCATGAATGTAACCAAGCATAGAATATAACACTTAAATCCCAATCAAGCAACTAATAATCTTGCCAGACTATGATTTTTATTTCATATCTTTCTCTGTAAGCTGCATTCAGCTCGATCTCTGGCTACCCGGCTGCATCACAAAGTTCTTAACCTGGAACACCAGAGTCATCTTAAAGATAAAGAACTTCATGAGCTGACCATGAAGCTGGAGAAAACGAGTGAAGCTCTGAGAGCAAGAAACTCAGAAATGGCCTCCGTCACTGACGAGATCCAGAGACTTCGGCTCGACTTGGAGGTGAAGAACATGCCAACTTCTGCCAGGACAGTCAGTGTGAATGGGCAGGTTGCTACTAACTCACACCCTAACCACAGCCGCTCCAGGGTGTGTATACTGTTATGAATAGACGATAGATGATTAGGAATTGCCCCACATAATGAGTTGTTTTATAAATGTAATTAAATGGTTTTTTTTTGTGTGTGTGTGTGTGTGTGTGTGTGTTTGTTTCCAACCTAGGGATGTTTTGGGAGAATGCATATGATTCATTTATTGTAAATAATACATAAAATCATTTCAAATGCATTAGAGAATCATTTTGACCTAAACATTTGGAAACATTCCAGTCTATTGAAACTGTTTATTATTTTAAATTGTTCAGAAAAATACACACTGGAAATGAGACGAGTTTTCATAAATGTATTTATCTATTGTAAGTCATTGTAGTAATTAATAAAGTAATTATTAAAATGTAGTCAATTAAATGAATCTATTGTTCATTACTTACACACATATTATGAACATACACACATCATTTTAAGTACTTTTGCTAATAAGGAATAAAATAAAAGTCCGTCTGTGTTTGTTCTCCTTCATTAAATTTAAATAAAGGAACCTGAGTCCTCTGTAGGAGTCGGTCTGCCAACCCTCCCCGAAATTGCTTAGTTCACCTTGCAAAGCTGCATGTGACGCTTTCCCTTTTCAACACATTCTGTTAGGGAGAAAGCTCTTTGTTTAGCTCATGTGTCGAGGACATGAATTATTAATTGTGGATCAATTACAGGACAACATACTTAGCATATACTGATACTGATTAGCATATAGTCATAATTACACAAATGCTGTAGAATTCACAATATTGTGATTTATAATCGATCAATCTAATCCCTTGGTTCATTTTTTTTAGTATGGGATCAGTATAGGGTTGCAACCATCCTAATTTCCCAAAGCTTATTCTACCAAGCTGAAATGTAGTGGCCAGGTATCTATATCTATAAGACAATTCCTAATTAAATCTCCAATTAAACAGGTAACTTGTTACTGGACTGTTGAAGGAAATCAAGGCACCTAACAGTAACCAGCAGAGCTTAGTGGTTAGGGTACAGGACTAGTAATCCAAAGGACATCGGTTCCAACCTCATTACTTCTAGGTTGCTGCTGTGTGCTTTGAGCAAGGCCCTTAACTAGACATGCGAACACCACACCTGGGGATTAAACCAAGAACCTCTTACTATATGATGTCAGTGCTACAAACTAAGCCACCGAACCTCCCTATTGTAATGTCAATATTATGTGTTAAAGTCTAAAGTTTTCATAAATGTAAATGAAATGTAAAGGTTATATGAATCTCATAGTAGCAATGCAAGTATAATGCAATCCAATTTCTGGTTCTATGTGTCCACATGACACCTGAAACATATTTCTATACATAAAAAATAAAGTATTTTGAGGTGTCCATGACAGAGCATCACTGTAACAACACTGCTGCACCTGCTACCCTCATACCAGACCAACATACACTATCATCTCACTTTGTAAGTGTTATTAATGTTTAAAACCCAAATATGATCACGTCTGGTTCTCTTTTAACCAATAAATTGTAATAAATTGGGTTAAAAGTGCAGAACATGATTGGTCAGTCAGTAATTGTATACCTAGACATACAAGTAAACGGTCGTGCTTGCGTCACAGCTCTGCGTCACAGAAGCGCTGCGTCATCGTCGCGCGACGACTTTTTTCCCCACGCAGTGAGAGTTTGTTAAAGATAAACCATGGTAGGTTTTTCTTTATTTATATTATATTTACACACATTAATAACATATTTATTCCATTTTTACGTTGGTCGATGTTGCTGTATTTTAGTTATCGCGCGTTTTGTGTGAAACTTATGCTAAGCTAACTAGCTGTAGATGATGTGCAGCACTTTAGCAACCGCTAGTTAGCTTAGCGTAATAAATATTGTTTATTTGTATTTCATTTAATGACCTAATTTCTTTAGTAAACATTTACATATTTATCAGTAAACGGATATTTCAAAAATATTTATTTACGAACTTATTAATAACATAATACAATAATCTGTAATAACTTTGTAACCCAAACGTTATTAGTATCGACACAAATATGGTTTTGTAAACAAACAGGCAAATAATCAGTTGTCATCGTAAACAGTCAAATATATAACTATTATAGTTGTATAATTGTTAACAAGAGTATCAGATTGATACAATACAGGATTCCCCTCCTGACACAACCCTCCTTATTTATCCGGACTGGGGAGGGGGGCTGATTTGTTCAAACTAGTTATTATTTTAAAGGCATTAACTTATTTAAAAACATTATGTTAAAATATGCCCAGTAACCCAGATGAGTGAATAATTCCCATCTGTAGCGACACTACTGGTCATATGAAGTACTGCTAGTCTGTAGGGCCTAAAGTTGGTTTAGGATTAAACATGATTAAGCTTCTTGGCTTCAATAATCAGCCTTTTTCTGCTTAAACTATGATGTGCAAAATAAAAACCATTCAGAGATACATATAGTCTAATGCAGGGGTGTCAAACCGATCCTCAATGGGCCAGTGTGGCTGCTGGTTTTTATTTTAACCGGATCAGAACACACCTGATTTCACTAGTTTAATTAGCTGGTCTCAGTTAACCAGCTGATCATGTGACCTCCTGGGTTGGTTGGAATAAAAACCAGAAGCCAGACCGGCCCATCGTGGATGTGGTTTGACACCCCTGGTCTAATGTGTCTTGTAAGGAGCTGCTACAATAGTTCCTAATTGAATTCCTAATATGTACTCGTGAGCAACCATTCGAACGTCTCTTGTGTGTTATAACACTGTTACATGATCATGATTTTTTTCTCCCTCACAATTCCAGGCTCGAAATGCAGAAAAAGCCATGTAAGTCCCCACATTCATTTTAAATCCATATGTTTTGTTTGAGTTACTGTTCTTGTTTATAATTCGTGTTTCTGTTCAATAGGACGGCCTTGGCTAGGTTTCGGCAAGCCCAGCTTGAAGAAGGAAAAGTAAAGGTAGAAATCTCATTCTGTGTTATCAACATCTGTCTGAATTACACACAAAAAAAATCAGTAATTAATGACGTTTGTGTGATTTATGACAGGAGAGACGACCTTATCTGGCCTCTGAATGTAGCGAGTTACCAAAAGCTGAGAAGTGGAGGCGACAAGTGAGAGATCTTCTAAACACTGTGAAAATGGCAAAACTAAAAATGTTTACACAAATAAACATGTGATTATCCTCTACATTTCTTATAGATCATCAGTGAAATCTCAAAAAAGGTGGCACAGATTCAAAATGGTCAGTATGTCTTTATTTACACACGAGCTTTTACCATTTATTAGTCTGACTTTTGATTTAATTTGTTGGATTTTATGATGGTCATATAAAAAAACGTATAATTGTTATCCAGAACGATACATTTCCCAAAACAATAAACTTCACATGTTTGTATTTTACTCAACATTTGTTTTAAATATGATTTATAAAAGCACTAATAATTGTACATTATATATTAACTATATGGATTTGAGGCTCTTCATTTAGCTTCTTTTCTTTTGAGTGTTCTATGACATTTTTATTCCAATCATGATTCTTAATGAATCTTCCCCAGCTGGATTGGGGGAATTTAAGATCCGGGACATGAATGATGAAATCAACAAGCTGATTCGAGAGAAGGGGCACTGGGAGGTTCGAATCAAGGAACTCGGAGGACCTGACTATAAGGTAAATTTAAGTGCATCTCTGAGTGTATGTCCTGTATGTTTTGAGAATTTGATTTAATGATATGCATCTGTGGGTGATGTCTTGGCTTGTAGAGATTTGGACCGAGGATGCTTGATCATGAGGGCAAAGAAGTTCCGGGGAACAGGGGTTACAAATATTTTGGTGCTGCAAAAGATCTGCCAGGAGTGAGAGAACTGTTTGAAAAAGAACGTAAGTACAACATAATGTAAATGGTTGCAATGGTATTAGGTGCACTGTTGTTATCGAGGTCTTTGTACAAGTCATTGTCAGTTGCATCTCTACATTAGGTGTCACTAATAATGGTAAATTAGGCCTGTCCACAACCAAGGATTTTGTTGGTCGACCAGTGGTCGTCATTTACTCAAAATAATCGACTAATAGTCGACTAAAAATACCATTTAGACCGGGATACATATTTGTGAAGTTTTACCTTTAATGCCG
>JAOTRQ010000001.1:1706347-1719264 GCA_028565875.1 Hoplisoma paleatum | reverse complement strand
AAGTCCCCGGCCCGACCCGGGGATCGAACCCGGGACTTCTCGCTGTGAGGCGACAGTGCTAACCACTCAGCCACCGTGCCGCCAGATATATATATATATATGTTTAAACCAATGCAATATAATTTTGTTAAGGGGTACATTAACTTTGAGACAAGTAGGCTTGAATTGGCACATTTTGTTGATGTGGTAGTAATGTACTTACAGAAATGTATGTAGCTTTTCAGTTTCACTTTTTCAGATTGCAAGTTTGAAGTGCCAAGCCTTCCCTAAATGAACTCATTCAATGGGCTATCAAAGGAGCTTTCTACTCTCAAGATGCAATGGGACATATTTCCATCTCTTCCAAGTCTCTGGCAGAGTCCAGAGAAATGCCATCTCCGTTAACAGGACGTACTGCACCCCAAAACAAACTTCCACCGACAAAACTGTGCCTGAAAATCAGGAGCCGCCATCGACTGCCTTAAAGAACGTGGCTGAGCTCGGGAAACGATGGGGACAGAATACAGTGAGGGCTACAACAGCTACCATCAACTACTGGTGGGAGAAGTATGAGGAGTTTGTCGGCCTTAAAGAAGTCAGAAATGCTCAGTCCAAAGTTACAGAGGTATAGTGTTATGTATCTGTTTATAAAACGTGCATTTTCAGCATTTAGCAGATGCCTTCATCCAAAATGTGCACAGTACATTTATACAGTATATTATACAGTCTGAGCACTTGCAACAGTGGTGAGGTTTAAATCAACGTCCTTTGGATTACTACTCCAGTACCTTCATCGGTTTGACTTGTGTTGTGTTTTAGGCTGAAAAGGATTTCATGGTGGCCAGAGGAATGGTCCGTGAGGCTCATGTTAGTTTGGAGGCTCTTCAGGGGAAACTTAAAGAAGTCAGAGATCGTCTAGATCGGGTATCAAGAGAGGAGGCACATTATCTGGAACTAGCAACACTGGAACACAAGTTATTACAAGTAAGAAATACATTCTTAGCACATTGTTGCCTTGTTCTAAATCGTCATGCATAATAAGTGGCATCATTTGTGTCAACAGGAAGAGCGTCGTCTAAAAACGACTTATGAAAGCTCAGAAGAAGCTGAACGTGAGAAATTCGCCCTCTTCTCTGCTGGGGTGCGCGAGAGTCATGAAAAAGAGCGGACTCGGGCTGAACGCACTAAGAACTGGTCCATCATCGGTTCAGTTCTGGGTGCCATCATCGGCGTCATGGGGTCCACTTATGTCAATAGGGTGCGTCTTCAGGAGCTCAAGAGCTTGCTGCTGGAGGCCCAGAAGGGACCAGTGAGCCTACAGGAGGCTATTAAAGTCCAGGCCGGTTTGCACAAGAGCCAGCAGGAGGAACTTCAACGCCTTATAGATGGGATCAAGCTCGTTATTAATGACCGAGCTGGTCAAAATGATACACCTAAGGTAGCAGCGTGGTCTGCAGCGCCACCATCCAAATCCAGCATGTCTGAAGAAGCTATCAGAGAGGCTCTTCTGCAGAGCCAGAATGCTCAACACATCATGGAAGATATTAAACTGTATATGGAGCAGCTCAAGCAGAACGTAGGGAAGATGACAACAGAGTTACAGGCTGTCAGAGTATCCGTCATGACCCGTCCTGTAGAGAAATCTGTCATACAGGCCAAAGATACGCCGCTCATAGTGTGTGATACAGAGAGCGTTATTCAAGGCCTGGACCAGACTGAGAAAAGATTAGAGGCCCAGATTAATAGGACTACATTTACCAATACCATTTTGAGTGCTACTGTCTTTGCGTTAGCCATGCCTGTGCTGTATATCATCTTTAAAGGTACATAATAAAGTCCTGTAAGCTGGAAGGAGCAATAAATGGCCCATTACGTGCAAGTCAGCTTTGATATTATTTTCAACACTGCATTGTAATTTTATAATCACTGATCAGAATTAAAATATTTAACTTATTTTTTTTGCTGCTTCTTGTTATTTTGTAGTGTTGTACGAAAACTTTTTCTTTATTACATTACAATTTAAAGGCTGCTCGAGAGAGTTTTATTAAGCCAAAACAGTGCACATGAGGGTCAGCACAATGGCTAAATGGGTAGCACTGTCACCTTACAGTACTGGGTTTGTCCTCCAGGCCGGATGGTCCGGGACCTTTCTCTGTAGAGTTGGCATGTTCTCCCTGTACCTGCATGGGTTAATTAGAGGCAAATGCGTCACATGTTTATCTGATCTGCTATAGGCCGATGCCCTCACTAGGATGTTTCTGTGTGCCTGGCATCCAGTTAAAAGCTTAATGGAGGCCTTATATTATTATTATTACATCCTTCACACATAACTGTTAAGTGAGATGCTCCAAAAACCTCAAATCATACCCTACTTATCCTTACCAAAAGTAATATCCGTGAACAATGAACACAAATATTACTAGTTATACTTCACTTTTAGATTTACCGTCACTTACTCCTTTAAAATTTGTAAGGTTATAACGTTAATTTGTAAGGTTATAACGTTTTTACACAGTTTTATAAAGTTATATAGTGTCGTCGTAGTCAATTGTAGTGACGTGATAAGCGAGCGGACCAATCAGAAGCCAGAAAGGTGCATGTGATTTACATATTCATGAGGTTTCGCGGGCTTTTGGTCACGTGGGCAGTTCCGCGGGAAAACTTTGTTTCTTCGGGGAGAGAGACGGTCACTTCTGCGCGAGCGAGACGACAAGCTTTACACAATGGCGGTAGGTTAAAATGACCGTTATTTATATTTATTTTACAGTTTTATTTATAGTGTCAAAGTCGTTGTCGAAAGTGGCCTGAATTGTTTTAAAGATCTGTTTGTTCTGGTTGTTTGACACACCGAGTGTTCAGTATGAGGTTATTGTTTTGATGGGCCTGAGCTCCTCGTGCGTAAAATGACACTTTTGCTAGTAATTATAAAATTAAAGTAATAAAACACTAGTTTCACATATTTGTCGTGTTTCTGTGGCGTTTAACAACTTAATAGTACGGACGATATGATAAATCGCAGTATCGTGATATGATACATGTTGAAGTGTCGCTTTATTAATATGTACAAGATTAGTTTAGACAATATTGGTGTTTTAAAAATTATACATAAATGATTACATAGTTTTACATAGTTTACAAAGTGTACATAGTTAGAGAATTAGTATTTTAAAAGAATAAAATGAAATCTATCTAAATGCATTGTTAGTTTAATATTGTGTGATTGATTTGTGTGGCTGTTAATTGTGACATTTTTAAACACTATGTAGGTGTTTGTTTTAGTAATTGTGCACACAGACATGGCCTGGTGGTTAGAGAACTGAGCTTGTGATGAGAAGGTTGCTGGTTCGTTTCCAGGAGTTGACAAGTTATGACTGAAGTGCCCTGGGTGCTGTGGCTAGGGCTGCACACTGCACCATATTACACCAGGCTCGTGTGATTACACCTGCCCCCTAGTGTGTGTGTATTAATGTGTGTTTCCTGGTCTACAAAACCTGCCGTATTTAGGCTGTTGTTTAGAACATTATTATTATTTTCCCTACAGGATTCCTCAGAGTCTTTTAACATGGCGACCAGCCCGACCAGCCGCGGCTCTCGTCGTGGCGACTTGACCTCCAGCCCTGGCAGAGACCTACCTCCGTTTGAGGATGAGTCTGAAGGTCTGTTGGGGGACAACGATCCAGAGGAGGAAGAGGATGGAGAGGAGCTTTTTGGGAACCAGATGGAGGGGTAACGAATCAGAATCAGTGCTGGCGTACTTGTTGATTTAGGATGTGGTGTTGGTATGAAATGTGCCATTGGTCGTTTTAATGTGTGCAGGGACTATCGCGCGATCCCTGAGCTGGATCGCTATGAAGTGGAAGGTTTGGATGATAACGAGGACCTGAGTGAGCTCTCTCCTGGGGCTCGAGCTGCTGCTGAGGAGGCCATGAGACGGAGGGACAGAGAGCAGGGCATGGGTCGACTGGGCAGAGACCTGCTCTATGGTAGATTAACTTCATAGAGACATTTGCATACTTTCAGAATACACCAATACATTTTAATGTTTTATATGCTAGAACACACACACTGAGATCTAGAGTTTGTATTTGTGATTCTACAGGCCACCCAGTTGCCTTCACATACAATACGTTGCGTTTTACACACACCAGTAATGCACCTAATGTTATTGTTGCTGTTGTTTTAAAAAATCCCCCAAATAATTTCGTATATTGACTCTATATGTATTAAAAAGACTAGGGTATGAAATTGGCTCTAAATATAACCATATATTTGTTCAGTGTTGCTATATGGACTTCTGCTAGATGCTGTTTCTTTACCCTGTACTTCTACTAAGTAATAGCTAACATAAGTCTTATTCTTTCTTATACGGTTTATGCAGTTTTCTTCTTTGTGAGTGTTTTGTTTAATTTTATTTCAGACAGTGAAGATGAGGATGATGAGCGCCCATCGAAGAGGCGCAGACGTCTGGCAGAGCGAGCTGCTGAGGGCACGGGTGCTGAAGGCGATGACGAAGAGATGATCGAGAGTATCGAGAACCTAGAGGACATGAAGGGCCACACGGTGCGCGAGTGGGTTTCTATGGCTGCCCCTCGCCTCGAGATTTACCACCGCTTCAAGAACTTCCTGCGTACACACGTGGACGAGCACGGCCACAACGTGTTCAAGGAGAGGATCAGTGACATGTGCAAAGGTAACCCGGCAATCTGTGGAGCTCAAGAACGGAGACATGTTCCAATATGTGCCACAAGTTTGATCTGTTTTTCATCTCTTTGTAGAGAATAAAGAGAGTTTGCTTGTGAACTACGAGGAGCTGGCTTCCAGAGAGCATGTCCTTGCTTACTTCCTTCCTGAAGCGCCGGCCGAGATGCTTAAGATCTTCGATGAAGCAGCGAAAGAAGTGGTGTTGGCTATGTACCCCAAATACAACCGTATTGCCAATGAGATTCATGTCCGGATTGGAAACTTGCCTCTTGTGGAGGAATTAAGATCACTCAGGTAACCGTGCAGTTACTCTGCTTTCCTCACACAGTCAATAGCAGGCATTATTAGAACTTTAAACATATTTTCCACACGTCTTACTTTCTTTTGTAGGCAGCTGCATCTGAACCAGCTAATTCGCACCAGTGGTGTTGTGACGAGCTGCACTGGGGTTCTGCCTCAGCTTGGCATGGTCAAGTACAACTGTAACAAGTGTAACTTCATCCTGGGGCCCTTCTTCCAGTCCCAGAACCAAGAAGTGAAGCCCGGCTCGTGTCCAGAGTGTCAGAGTTTAGGGCCATTTGAAATCAACATGGAGCAGACGGTGTATCAGAACTACCAGCGCATCACCATCCAGGAGAGTCCTGGAAAAGTAGCAGCTGGTCGTCTGCCCAGATCTAAAGACGCCATCCTGTTGGCTGACCTGGTTGACAACTGCAAGCCTGGAGATGAAATTGTAAGCACACAGAGTGACTGACTGTGTTTTGTAACTGTTCAGCATGTGCAAATTGTATAACTTTTTACATAGATGGTTGCTTCTGGGGGTGTAGCTTTAATAAGGGGTTTACCCCACAGACAATCCCAGAAATCAATGTGGCATGATTTATTATTGATTTTTAACTTGTGTTGAGTACATAAGTGTTTATTTTTAAATTTAAGTGCATCTGGTTCTCATCGTTTATGCTTCCATGTCCCGTCCAGCAGATATAGTTTAACATTTCATATGCCTCATTGATTCCCCCACGCCAATTTTGAACCGAATTTACAGTATGCAGAAGTTTTAGACTAATGTTTTTATTTTTTTTATTTCTTTTTTTATAATTAAGGAGTTAACTGGCATCTACCACAACAACTATGATGGCTCTTTGAACATGGCCAACGGGTTTCCAGTGTTTGCGACAGTCATCCTGGCCAATCACATCGTCCGAAAAGATCAGCGTGTGGCTGTGGCAGAGCTCACGGATGAAGACGTGAAGGCCATTTTGGCTCTGTCCAAGGATGAGCGCATCGGAGAGAGGGTAAGCCCAGATTTGCTATGTGGGTTTGCTGTGTTCAGTTTTAATTGGCTTGTGATTTGACCAAGTGTTTTATTTTTGCAGGTATTTGCAAGCATTGGACCTTCTATTTACGGACATGAGGACATTAAGAGGGCATTGGCTCTGGCTTTGTTCGGTGGTGAATCGAAGAATCCAGGTGAGCCATTTGGAGTGTTCTGTGTTTGGTTGAGAGTTTGTGGAGATGAATAACTGCTTTCAATACCACATTATTAAATAATCGAACTGTTAAAGGTGGGAAGCATAAAGTACGTGGTGACATCAACGTGCTGTTGTGTGGCGATCCTGGCACTGCTAAATCTCAGTTCTTGAAGTACGTGGAGAAAGTGGCGAGCCGGGCAGTCTTCACGACGGGGCAGGGAGCCTCAGCTGTCGGTCTTACGGCCTACGTCCAAAGGCATCCGGTAACCAGAGAGTGGACGCTGGAGGCTGGCGCTCTGGTGCTGGCTGACCGAGGGGTCTGTCTTATTGATGAGTTTGATAAGGTTAGGAGGTGAACTCGGCACCTATAAAAGTTTTGAATTTAAAATTTGAAGTCTTTATGTGAAACGCTGCCTTTTTTGGGCTCTGTAGATGAACGATCAGGACCGTACAAGCATCCACGAGGCCATGGAGCAGCAAAGTATCTCCATCTCCAAAGCTGGCATCGTTACGTCTCTGCAGGCACGCTGCACCGTCATTGCTGCCGCCAATCCAATTGGTACGTACTGGGATTTGTTTCAAATACATTTTATTCGGTTTTGCTTTGTTTTTTTTCTAACTTTGTCTGCCAGGCCTCACTGTGAAGTTTGTTCTAGTTTGTATTCTGATTTAGAATGGATTGAACTAGGCATGGCACAGCAGTTTAATCGGCTAGGTCACAATGTCCAGATTTGTATATAGAAACTTGATTGTCTGTGAGTGGAATTTGAAGTGTTCTGGTGACAGTTCCTACTATGACCCTGATCCTGCTTACAGCTTTGAGCATAAAGTCCTCCTTGTGCTGTAATACAAAGAAAACTAACCCTTGAATTAGTGTGTAGAGAAATCAAGGATCACATGTGGGTGTCAAATGATTCAGTCGGTTTCCAGGTTTCCTCTACATTAATTACTGTTAATATTTAATTAAGAAGATGCAAGAGAGACCATTCAGCCCCTATTTAGCTTGATTTTCATGGCGATGAACAGTAATGGTATCCTGGTCATTTGGCTTTTTACTAACGTGAACCGTTTCTCTCAGGGGGCCGGTACGACCCATCACTAACATTCTCTGAGAACGTAGACCTAACGGAGCCAATCGTGTCTCGTTTCGACGTGCTGTGTGTAGTCAGGGACACCGTGGATCCTGTACAGGTGAGCCAGTCCTGCAGGTTTGTTCTCACATTGCCTACTCAAACACTCGTTGGTCTCTAAATCATGTTATATTTGCTTTGAAGGATGAGATGCTCGCTCGTTTCGTGGTGGGCAGCCACATCAAGCATCACCCCAGTAACAAGGATGGGGGAGTGGCCAGCTTGGAAGAGATGGTCTTGCCCAACTCGTCAGATGTGCCGCCGATTCCTCAAGAGCTACTCAGAAAGTACATCATGTACGCTAAGGAGAGAGTGCGGCCCAAGCTCAATCAGATGGACCAGGACAAAGTGGCACGCATTTACAGTGACCTCCGAAAGGAATCCATGGTGAGAGGGTTATTCTACTTTTAAGCACACCTTCAGTGTAGTTACCTTCTGATTTCCAGGGCCTCATGCAGTCAGGCTTTTTTTTCTGGATGGATAGTAATTACCATTGGCAACATTTTTCACACAATGAGTGTCATTATGTTTTACTAAACCAATAAAACTGTTTTCGTTCAAAGCTCTAAAAGCCTTTTGGGGGTCTTGTTCTTATGGATGATCATTGTTTTGTTTAAATGGCCTTGTTGCTGGTTTAGCCTGAATTTGAAATCCAGTCTCGTCAGTGGTGTGCTAGCTCATTAGACCACCCAAGGGGGACTAAGTTAATCTCCTTAAATAAATTCTCACATATCACTTGGGCTAGTCATAGCTTACCCACTATTGCTCGGACTATGTATAAAGTAAAATCCGTTATCGTTAAAGATGCCTGTGACTACATCCTTACATTGTAATTAAAGCGTGTTTTTTGTTCACAGATAATTTTCTTTTTTACAGTTTTATACAACTCATAAAAAGAGTTGTTTTTTTTTTTTTTTACTTTGCTCTTCATCGATGACCTTTTATGTTGCTTGTGTACCGACAGGCCACCGGCAGCATCCCCATCACAGTGCGTCACATCGAGTCCATGATCCGTATGGCCGAGGCTCATGCACGCATACATCTAAGGGACTACGTACAGGAGGACGACGTCAACATGGCCATCCGTGTTATGCTGGAGAGCTTCATCGACACACAGAAGTTCAGCGTAATGAGGAGCATGAGGAAGGTGAGCAAGTCTGTGTCAATGTTTAGCCGCAGAATTTTATTCCATTTCACTTAACTCAGCTTTGCTGTTTTCTTTCAGGCCGTGCGTATCACTGTTACCTCACAGCTCATGAACGTGGCATTAAAATCCTAATAAACAAATCTTTTCAGCTCGTTTCTGGCAGTTTATTAGTGCTGCCGAGTGCTTTTGTAACATTTTTAGCTTCATCATGTGCACACAGCAGTTAGGTGAACATCTTGTGTACACAGTGTTCAGTGTTCAGTGTTCAGTTCATGTAATGACTGCAGTTGACGAATGTGTGTGTTTCTTTTCTTTTAAGACGTTCGCACGTTATCTGGCATTCCGACGTGACAACAACGAGCTGCTTTTGTTCGTCCTGAAGCAGCTCATTGCGGAGCAGGTGGCCTATCAGCGTAATCGCTACGGTGTGCAGCAGGATGTCATCGAGATCCCTGAAAAAGACCTGGTAGACAAGGTAATTTAGTACCTCAGATTACTTAAGTTGGATTTATTTATTAGGAAAGCTTAATTTTATTTATTAATTTAAACAGGGACTCAATTTTTTCCGAACTGACTCAATTTTGTATAAACTTTCAATTAATCTGTGCATCCCTAATATTATGGAATATTAAATATAGATTTTTGTTTATTTTAATTGCAGGCCCGGCAGATCAACATTCACAACTTGGCTTCATTTTATGACAGTGATCTGTTCCAATCTAACAAGTTCTCTCATGATGCAAAGAAGAAGCTGATCATGCAACAGTTCTAATCCACCGTTTGTTACCTGGACGTTCTCGTGTAAATATATATATCGTAGGCTTGTGGTTTTCTCATGGACAAAATTCAGTGACTGTTTTTACTGCACTTTGGTTTGTTGAATGCAGAATGTTTCTGCATGTGTGTGGTCGTAAATGAGAAAATATCTTCCCATGTTAAAAAAATTAATAAACTTTTGTCGTCTACTACTTTACACTGAAATCTAGAATCGTAAACGGATCAAGGAAATATGTTCCTTTACTTTTTTGGGTGAATTATTATTATAGATGACACTTATATTTTGTTATATGGTTAATCATGAGGATTTTACCCTTTCAGTCGAAATCGACCCTGGGTCACTCCGTGGACCGTTACCGATCCCAGAGTATTTCGGCAATTTCATTTTACAGGGTAGGTTGCCAGGTCTTTCCCTAACCCTGTATCTCTACAGGGATCATGTTTCTGTGACTACGGGACAATTTTCACATTTCCGATCAACCTAGTGCATGTTTTTGGATTGTGGGAGGAAACCGGAGTGCCCGGAGGAAACCCACGCTGACACGGGGAGAACATGCAAACTCCCATATGGTTAATACTACTACATTATTTCAATAGGATGTGTGTGTGTGTGTGTGTGTGTGTGTGTGTGTGTGTGTGTGTGTGTGGAAAGAGTGAGAGAACACACTGCATCACCCAGGGACTCTACAACTCAATGTTTCATGCAGTACAGATCTTGTTGAAGTTTAAAGGTTAGAACAATGAGGCCAACATTTGAATACAATATTTAATAATTGAACATTTTAACATCATGGTGAAAACGGTCATTCGTCACTGAAGTTTCAAACGATCCATATGCATGTTTTTAGACTGTGGAGGCATCCAGAGAGGCATCCAGAACCCACGCAAGCATAGGGAGAATATCCAAATTCCACACATGCGAACCCAGAAGGCACTGCGATACCTGGCTGCAGCGTCGTTCACACTCGAAGGGAGTCGATTCGCCGTTCAAACGAGTCGATTCTGGCGATTCGAACGACTCGCGTTTACAACACCGGGCGTTTAAAGCCTCGCAGCGCAGGAGCGACGATCTGCTCACAATCCCACAGAATTTCGAGCTTTAAATGTTAAACCGTTTTGTAGAAGCGAGTGTTGATTTGTATTTTGCAGGGGTTTAGAATAAATAAAATAAATGCACGGTCATGTTTTGTCTGGTCGCGGATGCTGAGATGCTGCAGATGCTCTATTAATCTTTATCTCTTTGTTGCACGTTATGAGCATCACTGCTTCATAGGATCGACATTCAAAAACAGTAAAACAGGGGTTATTTATTCTAGTTTTTTCTTACCCACTGGAGCTGCAGCAATGCCCGATTCTCATCGGTACCATCATCAGCTCTCTTTAGGTAAGTAGATCTGGGTTTGTGCTTTATAATGTCATACGCACGACTTTTTGGCAGCCACTGGTATGATTTTAATCTTCTATAACTTCACCATTTGCATCATGTACAGTTTACACTCGATCACTGACTGGATTAAATCAATGTTTTAACATGTAATCATTATTTCATTGATGATAAATCCTTTAGAACACTGATATTTAAATTCATATGCAGTGATTTTATTTCTGCATCCTCTCAATCCTTTGTCAGATAATTTATTTACATTTTAACTATCCTTCATTACACCTGTGAGGAAAAAAAAGACCTGCTGGGTTATTATCCATATAAACAATGCAAATGCAAATCTGTATCAAGTGGAATATAAATATTTATATTATATATATATATATATGTATTCAGAATTCTTCACTGTTTAGGGTTCACAGTGGGTATTTTTCATTATTTCACAAATACTTTATACAAAACGTTGTTGTGTGTTAAGGTTTGTTGGTAATAAATTGATAAAATGAAATATTTTAAGCTTCTTGTTCCTAGGTTTTGGCTTTTTATCCCATTCCTCGTGGCTCTGGGTGGTAAATGGTAATGAACTGCCAATATAAGATGTATTAACAGATTTTTGGTTTGGATACCTCAATGATCATCAGAGATCCCCCTAACCCCCCCCCCCCCAAGCCTTTCCTCTATTGTTTTGAATATGAATCGGTTAATTATGAGCCGGCGAGAACCATTTATTTACTCTGGTGCTGCCGCTATTGGATGATCTTGCCAAACTTGGGGCCCAAATACAGTTGGGCAAAACCTTCAAGTGTTGTAGTGTCCTGTAAATGGCACAGTTGGGTGTCCTAGTATGGAATCTCTGGTCATCTGTTTTTACCAGATTTATTTCTGGTTCTGTCATTATGGTGCTATATTTCTAAATTGTTTACCCCATACAATCCATATCACAGCATACAGATGATTCATCTTTTGCAGAGCTTCATCTGTCAGCTTGTTGTCTCCAGCACAAACCTCTTTCCCTTCCAAAAATGCAGATCTTAGCTGTCAGTTTCATCCAAAACTTACCCACTGCAGAGGCTTCTAGACTGAACTGGAGCTTATAAATCTTTATCTGAACTCGGTACATCCACCTACACCCTGCTGCAAAGTCCGCCAGACTCCCACTCTGCAGACGGAGAACCTATTCAGGTCAGGGAGAATCAGCATTTATTTCAGCACAGGGATTTTCTGCTGGAAATGAGAATGATGCTGTTTTTTTGGAGATATAAAACGATCAGATCGAGTTCTTTATTGCGTAAGACAAAGACAAGCTTTAAAACGTTCGAATGATTTTGTTACTCAAGGTGTGGTGTTGCTGCAGGTCTTTTTGAGTGGGTTCAGAACCTGGACAATAGGGGAGGGGGAGCTTGTACTGTTTTAGTTGTATAGAAGGTACCAAAATCCTAAGTCAGTGGTAGTGGGTAGAGCTTTTTCATACATTTTGTACGCTTTACAGTTTGAATCCCAGTTCTGCCGTGCAGTACAATGTCTGACCTCTTGATCTGACCCCTCTATAATATAGCACAACTCATAAACGTGCAGCTTTGTGCCACTTCTATGTAAAGAAGTCACAGCTGTTAGTCTGATAGAACAGATGGACTGTATGAGCAGCAGGCATGTTGTGGCTGGTGTGAAATTAAAACCTGGTTCAGAACGGCATCACGGCTCATGCCAACCCCGTTTAATCCTTCGTGTTCAGATTTAAGGATTACAAAGAGTAAGGAGAGCTTGTGACGGCGAAAGCTTTTAAATAACCCTTAAAGATTAATTTTAATCCGCCGCTGAATTTAATAAGCTGTAAATGTAAACAAACCAACTACATTGTTATTTTTGCAAAGTAATGCACGACATAATTACTGATACCATTGCTTTATTGGGATCGGCACTGTGGCCTGGATAAGTCAGGTCAAGTTTTTATTAGTATAGCACTCTCTGCAAAAATATTTTACAAAAACAGGATTTTTACAAATCATACTAAACAAAATGACATGAAACTCTGTAACAGCCCCTGACAGTTTTAAATACACCAGACAACCATTTGTTCCAATTAGACTGATAATAGTATGTGCCTTTTCTGTACAGATTGTGTATACAATTGAAATAAGTAAAATATTTTAAGTACAAGATGCACATGCACTGTACATAAAAGGAATATACATGACATTGCACAGGATTTTGGTTATGTACAGTAAATAACAGGGCAATGCTATATATTATTATATTTTACCCTTCAGTCGACTTCGACCCTGGGTTACTCTGTGGACCGTTACCGATCCCCAGAGTATCTCGGCAAT
>JAOTRQ010000001.1:1696197-1706247 GCA_028565875.1 Hoplisoma paleatum | reverse complement strand
CTAGATCAAGTTTTATTCTCTCAATTTTTATATATTTTTCTGAATCCCTCTCAAAATTAAGGGTGCGGCTTAGATTCAGGTGCGGCTTATACTCGGGCCAATACAGTATATATTTTTCGTATGTCACATCCTGCTACTTCTTGGGCTTGAACCAGAAAACATCTGATTCACATTACAGTACTTTAACTACTAGGCAACAACTCCCCTTTTCTTCTTTTTAAGTAACATAAAAAGCATTTAGCGGGTAAAATATATTGTGGATGAATGTCTGGTGCACATGAATTATGGCTCCATCGCCTGTGATCATACCTTCGGATGAGAGGCGATGGGTTTTAGGTATTTTAAGAGACAGCGGGCTGCTGCAGGAGTCCGAGAGAACTCTCTTAGTACCTTGTCCTGGTCCTGATGTCGGACACTCGGAAAAACGCCTCCTTTCTACCACACAGGATGAAGAGGATCACAAACACATAAGGTGCAGCATTCAGTCTGTATTTATTTCCCGAATAAGTTGTGTTTGTGTGGAAAGTGACATTAGCATAGAGATGTTTGTATGTGGGACGTGTGCACAGTGAACACAGTGTGTAAAAGGACTGGAAATGTGCAAAATGAAACAGATGCCTACAGTAACTGTGTCACGAATGAACACACAAGCAGCCTGACCATATTTATGTGGTTTAATTATTGGTTCGATTTATGTAACACCCAGATGGAGCAGCAGGATTTTCTGCTAGCACACCAGTGCAGAAAACCTCCATTGGTCGGCTGGATGCCTGATCACACAAATGAACAAACCAGTGCATTGTAGTCCTAAACCGGGCTGAATAGAAGGATTGCAAATGTCAGGAAGGACATTATGTCTCAGGTTTGATTCCCGGGTAAGGAAATTATTTAGGCCTCCTGGTCTCCTCACACAGTCCAAATACAAGACTCTGGTCAATTGGAGATACTGAAATAGACCTGTGTGTGTTCGTCTCAGTACACTGCGACAGACTGGTGACCTGTTCCGGTGTTTAGTGTAACCCACCACGACCGGTAATTGGATTAACCTGGAGGACCCTGCGACCTCATATGAGGACATTACATTTCTGGTTCTCTGCACCATCTTACCTAATTCCACTAGAAAGTTTCTACAGCCAGTCCAGACAAAAACATGAACCATGTAAAAATACTAATCGAATATTATTTTCAAAAGTGACTTATTTATGTACAATAACATGATCACTTTTGTTTATGTATTCTAATGTTTACAGTTTCAATCAAACACTTTTGTTCTTTGTTAGCCAATTGATTCTTTATTTTAGACCTACTGTCTTCATACGAGGACGTTGTTTCTTCCAAAAACGGCTTCATGTACAAAGACAAAATTAAAATGTTATGTTTGTTAGGTCCTACTAATCCTAAATAGCTAGACGAAATAAAAAAACGCACAATCAGTGAAAAGTCTGGCTCTCAGGAGGTTAAGCGGTGGTAAACTAGATAATGGATGGATGGACCAATATGGTAGAGATTTACAGTTCCTTCTGTCTTGTGTCTGGTTATGAATGGAATGAGCTGTAAACACAGCTGGAGTTTCTTCACTCTTATTGTTTATGGTTTATGCAGCTGTTCAAACAGACAAAAATGCATCCGCACAGTTATAAGGTCATTTCTATATTATAGGGGAATGTGCTCTAAGGGGAACTCTGCCATAATCACAGGTTCTCGCTACACTAATACCCACCAGACGATACCTCCAAATATAATAAACGCTGCACATTATTCTACATTATTGAACAACTGCCGGTGCAGATGGGGGCGTTTGGCTTTGAACAGGTGACAAAATAGCATAAAAGGGAGTGATGGAAATTTGCTACACCTCTGCTCACCTCTCTAGATTGTCACTGTTGGGCCCTTGAGCAAGGCCGTAAACCCTTAATTGCTGAGACTGTGACTGTAATGTGAGTCGATCTAAGAATGTAAATGTATTTGTAAATTCTAGACAGAAAAAGTTGTAAACTTGCAAGTCAACTGTAAAGAATTATTTGTGTTACCAGAATTTTGGGCTTAGTTGTCAATTGTCTCAGAAAATAAAACGATGTTCATGGTTTCAATTCATAAAAAAATAAAAGGGAATCACAAATAATGTATTTTACTTTTTTCTGGAGAGTAAAAATAATAATATTATTTATCTCTTATCGCTTATTAACTTATTATTTACTCATATATGACACTATTAGGAAAGAGTCTGGTAATGTGAGTCGCTTTAGATAAAACACACACACACACACACACACACAACATACAGACATTTACACTTAGTAAAGGACTCTATCATATACATGCCGATGCGGACCTGAGTAGAAGTGTCTGTCGTACTGCACTCCTCCCTCAGGCACCGGTTGGCTGCCAAACAGCGTTCCACAGCGCAGGTTATGACACAGCTTCTCTAGGAAACGTAGCACATAAGTCACACTGTTCACCGCCGGCAGCGTTAGTGTGTGCTGCTTCTGGTCAAAGAAGGCTGCAGAACAAGAACCATCACACCTTCCGTTACTATTTCATACATTTATGTATTATTATTATTTATTATTTACTCAGACAGCAACAACACAATGAAAATCCCATGACAAAAATAGTGTGGGTGAAAATCATCCCGCGATTTACTTTCGTTCGCTGAGGTTAAGGTTAGAGGGTACGGCTTGGTGTAGTATAAATTAGCTTCAGTTATCTATCTCTCTCTATCTATTTGTTTATCGTACGTTTTCCCAGTACCTGGGGTCGGACGTTAATGTTTGGAGCAGAGTTTTCCGTCCGGATGCCCTTCCTGACGACAACCTCCAGTAAGTGATGGGAACTTGTGAGACTACTGGACAATTTCACATTTCCGATCAACCCAGTGCATGTTTTTGGACTGTGGGAGGAAACCGGAGTACTCGGAGGAAACCTACGCTGACACGGGGAGAACATGCTAATTCCGCGCAGAAAGTCCCCAGCCCGACCCGGAGATCGAACCCGGGACTTCTTGCAGTGCCGTGCCGCCCTTTTTATCCTGATCATGTCATACAGAACACCGAGAACCATCCAGCCACGCCCGGGTCAATCCTGAGCTCGTATGCAAATGATACAAATATGCAAACATTTTACATACAAACAAAACACTTTAAATACAAAGTCGTAGCAAATGTTTGTGCATATGAACGATCATGATTTTGGTTTATGGTTATAATTGTAAATATACACATACACATGTATCAGTTATGGGTAAATTTATATACAATAATATACAAAAATAAATCAGATGAGATAATAAAATGAACGTACTGCATCTGCGCCCTGTTCTCCTTCAGTAACGGCCTCACGTTGGTCTCATTAGCGGTTATAAATCACTCTGGAAATCACTGCTCGCCACATTATTTGAATTACGGGATCGATTAAGGAATCTAATAACCACATTCATCACAACTTCTTGAACATCATTTTGTTTGCACTTTAAGTGCCTTTTTTATAGCTTTTAAATGTAAAAATAAAGTATAATTGAGCACTATACAGTGTGGTACAAGTCCTAGATCTATCGAGATCAAAAAATGCATCTCTTGTTCTCCTCTTGTCACGCACAAATACGAAATTGTTCATGTCAGCGTTTAAAAGATTTTGGAGTTACCAGCACAATCACAGCTGGAAGTTTTTCTGGACGTTTCCCAAACTGCATAACAGTTACAAAAATATGTCTCTGTGATTTGGACGGTGCGCTTCTTGCAACCACTTACGAAGCGCCTTGTGTTCCCTTCCAGGCGGAACGTGCTCAGTATCTCGAACGGCATTGGGGACATGGGTTCTATCAAGTGGGACCTGGCGTTGTGTCTCCTGGCCATGTGGGTCATCTGCTTCTTCTGCATTTGGAAGGGTGTAAAGTCCACCGGGAAGGTACAGCAATACAACCTCATTAATCCTCAGTCCTGAGAATATTCAGCTCTGGAAATAATATCAAAGATTTTTAGATCAATATCAAAGTTTGTAGAATGATTTTATACTGCTCGTTTTGAACAAACACAGACCAATAAATTGTAAAACTAAAGAAAATGACATTTTATTCTTGTATTTGACTTTACATGAATGTTTGCATGTATGTACAGGTATGTATGTGTGTATGTATGTAAGTACGTCGTTTACCTGTGACTTTATTTCTCTGGTATGTAAATGGTAACGCATGCCGAGTGCAGCACTGTTTGTTTTTATTTACCGTTGTGCTATGGTGTGTTGGTACAGCACCTCGTCTAAACCTCCCCCAGTCACCCGTGTTGTACAGAACGACAGCAAACATGTTTGTACTGTACCCACCGCGTGACAAAACGGACCAACGGACGTTTAGGCCAGTGATGGCTCAGTGTCTTAGTATCAGCAATTCTCTGATTCAAATCCCACATCCAGCATTGCCACCATTGGGCCCTTGAGCAAGGCCCTTAACCTTCGATTGCTCAAAAACTTGATCACCTGTAATTGAAAGTGACTTTGGATAATGGTGTCTGCTAAATAATGTCTAATGTAAATGATAATATAAATGTTTAATATTAGTCCTAACTAAGGGTCTCAGGGTAAAGCAGCATATTTCCCAGAATGCTTCTTTGTTATTTCACAATAAACAAAGTCACAGAAAAGAAATTGTTATTCAGATGAACGTGTTGCGCTGTCAGTTTGGCCTCCAGTAGCTTAACAGCAACGTAATAAATATTAAAACAAATACAGATGACGTAAGTTGAAGCAAATGCACTTTAAATGTCGCTGCATCTGCAAATGGCAGATCTGTTATATTTAAAATTTAAAAAATGAATAATAAGTGTTCATTATAAACAGTATTTACTATGTAATAATGGTGTCGCAGTGCGGGACAGCACGGTGGCTTAGTGGTTAATATTGTCACCTCACAGCGAGAAGTCCCAGGGCCAAGTTTGCATGTTCTCCTGGTGTCTGTGTGGCTTTCCTCCCGGTACACCAGTTTACCCTTACAGTCCAGAGACATGCAGTTTGGTTAATTGGAAATCTCTGTACCTTCAACAGACTGGCGACCTGTTTAGGTGTTTAGTGTATTCACCTAGCGCGTGTCCCAGCTGGGTCTTACATAGGATGAAGGTGCTGGTTAATTTAGATTAAATGAATGAATGATTGATTGTTGCAGTGAGTCTCACAAGACAGACCAGGTCACAGCGTCGATGGACTTTAGATGTGTGATTAAATTTAAATTCAATCCACAGGTTGTTTACATCACTGCAACCTTCCCGTTCGTCATGCTGGCTATCCTCCTGGTCCGGGGAGTCACTCTTCCCGGGGCGGCAGAGGGCATCAAGTTTTATCTATACCCGAATATCACTCGTCTGGAAGACCCGGAGGTGCGGCTGCATTCAAACATCCCCTTAAATCCCAATAATCAATCAATTAAGCGTTGTGATGGTGTGACGGTGTGACGGTGTTGGATCTTCTTCCGGATTTTAGGTTTGGATCGACGCGGGGACTCAGATTTTCTTCTCTTACGCTATCTGTCTGGGAGCAATGACGTCATTGGGAAGCTACAACAAGTACAAATACAACTGTTACAGGTGAGAATCCGAGTCCCCGGGGGTTGGATTAGAGGCGTGGGATTAGATCAGCCAACAGGCAAAAAAAAAAGTGGGGAACATAGGTTCCTTTCGTGTTCATTAACAAGCTCCATGACATATGTGTGACATAGGGACTGTTTGCTGTTGGGAGGCCTGAACAGCGCTACCAGTTTTGTGTCTGGCTTCGCAATATTTTCCATCCTGGGCTTCATGGCACAAGAGCAAGGGGTGGACATTGCCGATGTGGCAGAGTCAGGTACGAGGGTATAAGTAGCAGTGATGGTGGGCACTGTTGCTTCCAATAAAAAAAAACAACAACAACATGAGTCGACCAAATTGGAGATTTAATAAACCCGTCGTGTAGTTTTCTTTGTGAGTTATCGTGAAGTGTAATGACTGTAACGGAATATGACGCCCGGGAGCGATTCTCACTCCGGATTAGTTTCCTTTTGGAATTAAATTTGAGAGGATGTGCATGGAGACCCTGGGAAATCTGAGCCCGGTTCATGAAGACGAGTCTACAGCTCTGAGAAAATGCTGGAGCACGTAACAGCCGAAAACTGAGATGGAACCTCAGCCAGAAACGAAAAGACCATCTTGTGCCAAGCTCTCAAAACCAATCTTAAAGAAATGGTTTTAAATTAGGGTTTTTTTTGGTCAATTTGGAGCTGTTATGAATGCATTTCACTTTTGTTTCTTCAACAGCTGTTGCTGACGTAAGTACGGTGTATGTTTCAGGACATCCTCCGTCCTCGGCTTTAAAACAGCATCAGCGCTGAGACTTAATGACTTTAGATCACAGAAAAAAAGCAAACCCATGAAATGTAAAATAATAGCAGCTAAGAGACTTGCTGTTGAGCACTGATCCCTGTTATCCCCCGTCTGTGTGCATCTGCAGGTAGCAAAGCCGAGATTCAGGCTTGTCGGCTTGAGAACTCTTGTGAACAAACTCAGCTGCCAATTTACTTTTTACGCGTCCTCTTTAATAATGCCGCCTTCTAGTCTGACCGAGGAGAGCCGTGACTAAAACACGCCCCACCCCCCACCCCCACCCCCCTCATGTGTGCCGCACAGTCGATATTTATTCATTAACGTTGTGTAGAAAGCCGTTATGATGTTTTACTTAATGGCTTTTATGCTAATGCTCAAATCTGATGATTTTTTTTGTGACCAAAGTTATTCAATCTCAGAGAAAGAATCATTTTATGTCTGGTAACGGATGTATTTGAGACCCGAGGATGTTCTAGCATGCACACTGTACGTTTGGCTGAAGTCCTGAGCAGATTCTATTTGTTCTTTCCCTCCATCCTGTAGACCACGTTTGGGCATTTGGATCTTTTGTCCAGATCTTCAGTGATCAAGCTCTTCATTCCACATGCTCTCTCCGTTCCAGATGTAGACTTATTTTAAATCTCTATTCTTTTGCTTCGCCTTTGAGTGGTAGAATAACGAAGTCGAGTGGATTTTGATTGACGGATCGATCGAATCTCCAGCTTTTATTTAAGCCGGCATCCTTAGTAACTGTGTTTACATGGCAGAGGAGGGCAAGTGGCCGAGTGTGTAGCACTTTCACCTCACAACAAGAAGGTCCTGGGTTTGATCCCCATGTTGAGCAATCTGGGTCCTTTCTGTGTGGAATTTTGCATGTTCTTTTCTTGTTTGCCGGATTGCGAATAAGGTGAATTCGAGATACTAAATTGTCCGTCCAAAAGTGTGTCAATGCCGATGTTAGAACCCCAATAAATGTGGAATGTGATACACAGTACCAGTCAAAAATTTGAACTATGAAGCAACACATTATGTAGTAAACACACCGGGACATGTTTTATATTTGATGATGACAGCTTTGACATTGGCGTTCTCTCAATCAGCATCACGACGAGGCACCTGGAATAGTTTTCATAGTCTTAAAGGAGTTCCTGAACACTTCTTTCACTTTAACTCTTGGGTACCAACTCGTCCCAAATGATCTAAACTAGATTTAACCTCAGGTGATTGTGGAGCTCGGGTCATGTGACCCCAGCCCTCCGATACTCAAGTTTCTTAGTCTAAATAGCTTTTTCATCGCCTGGATGTGTGTACAATGGATAAAAGGAATAAAATCATAAAAGATTATTGATTTTGAAGGTTCGTTCGAACTTTTGACTGGTTCTGAATTTCGTAAGGACGCTTATTTTAGAACGTTTTCTGCTCTGTATTCCAATGGAAGATGATTGAACGTTGTTAAGTACTGGATTTGTTTGGTAACGGTGTAGGGTTTGATGTTTTGCGGCTTCTGATAAAACGTGTGTTGTAATGCCATGCTAGCTAGATTCTGAATTAGCGCTTATCTTAGGTAAAGGTTAGAACGTTAGCAGTTTGCTTTGTTGCTGTTGATATGTGTTAGTAGAAATTGTTCTGACCAGCTTCCAAGAGTGAGAACATCTTCCCATAGCAGCTCTTTTACCTCGTCTGGCTTATCTGGTTTGATCTGTATAGTCTGCTCGCACATTTATAGATTTTTTTTCTGTTTGGTCCACGCTGCTTCGGCGCGGCGCAGCGGCAGTGGATCGAAACATGCTCCCGATAAGCATCGCTGATTATTTCTCTTCCACATCCCTTCTCCTTTTCTGTTCTTTAACCTTCTAGGTCCTGGCTTGGCCTTCATTGCTTATCCTAAAGCTGTGACCATGATGCCACTGCCGACGTTCTGGGCCATTCTCTTCTTCATCATGCTTCTGCTACTGGGTCTCGACAGTCAGGTCAGTCACCAACAATGATTGGAAGAACGGCGTTAAAATTAAAGTGCGTTATGTTTAAAAGCATCACTTTTTTAATCATTTAGAATCTATTTCTTCCAATTCCCAATAGTCATCTCCAGTGACCCCTAGTGGTGATTTGACTGACAGACACTGACACCATTCTATACACCCACACTTCAGGGGTAAAATGTCCATGTGGCCACGCCCCGATATTCCTCAAGTTAATAATCATTTTCCATCTCAGCAGACTGATAACATTGTGCACAGACCTCAGGTGGTTTTTGTTTTGTTTTTTTGCCCAGGCTTGCCTGGAGAAGATCTTCCATCCAGAGCTATTGAGGTTAAGTTTGTCTAGATAAAGTCAAACCCGGAATCTGTGTGTTATATTTGGATCTACACGGATAATTAGTATAACAGGTTTCCTGTTGACACAAACGGAAGAGAAACAAAACCCCCCTGTTGGCCACAGTTCAGTCATGCATCGTTTGTACGCTCACATTTCACGATCCTGATGAAATTCTAGCTCATGCTAAGTCAGTACACACGCCGCTCCAGGGAAGCCGCTGAGCCGCTGCTCCAGTTCGACTGAAATAGACTCGCTGCTAAATTAATGCTAGAATAGAATATTCTGACATCACTGGTCAGTCTGGACATGTCTAGAGCTATCGATAACCTCTCGTGTCAGAATATGTACATTATTTATTATTATATTGTTATTAATTCACTGTATTTCGTGTCTTATTTTTAAAATTATTTTTTATTTTGATCCCACTGTGGCTTTCGAAACGCAATATAAAGCCTCCACAAGAGGGCATTTCGGTACAGGACTCACATTAATAATGATCATGATAATAAAAATGAATTTCTTGCTTTGTGATTTTTATTGACCAATTGACCTACCTGATACTACCCTCCTTATTTATCCAGGCGTATCTCAGACACTATAATGCACTGTTTATTTGTCTAAGTTGCTAAGTACCTATGAATGATGGGGTGAATTCAGTGTCTCCGGTTAAGCCGGCTGCATGTTTTTTGTCTGTGGGATGCGAAACCTACCCACTGTAATGGACCTGGTTTCTTCTCTTTACTTTGGTTTGTGCCTGATTTGAATAAACTAATTTCAGCTGCCATTTCTTTCTGCAGTTTGTCGAAGTGGAAGGACAGATCACGTCACTGGTGGATTTGTATCCATCCTTCCTACGGAAGGGTTACCGTCGAGAAATCTTCATAGCTATAATATGCTTTTTGAGCTACCTGCTGGGACTGACCATGGTCACTGAGGTGAGTGTGTGTGGACGTGATCGTAAGTGGACCATCATGTGTTCAGTTACCAATCCAGGCGCTGGGTCACATGACCTGGTCTCCACAATCATCTCATTTGGGATGAGTCGGACCAAAGTGAAAGCGAAGCACTTAACAAGAGCTCATGGTGTCAAACGTGAAACTAGAATCCTGCTTATTTCATTCATTCAAATCAGCATCAGGCGCTCCGCCCGTAATTTGCTTGCTGGTAGCAGCACTGATGAGTAAAATGAAAATTACCACGTCATTGTGGCATCTGTTAGGACGAGGGAAGATACAAACACACACACACATATATATATATATATATATTAGGGCTGTCCGCAAATAATCGATTATTCGTTGGTCGACCGAAAAAAATACTAGTCGGACAAATTCTATTGGTCGATTAGTCGCAGGAAGAAAAAAAAGCTGCGTTTCGTCAAAGGATTTCTGGG
>JAOTRQ010000001.1:1642088-1655453 GCA_028565875.1 Hoplisoma paleatum | reverse complement strand
ACTAGGTTGATCGGAAATGTGGAAATTGTCCCGTAGTCACAGAAACATGATCCCTGTAGAGATACAGGGTTGGGGAAGGACCTGGCAACCTACCCTGTAAAATGAAATTGCCGAAATACTCTGGGATCGTCAACGATCCACAGAGTGACCCAGGGTCGATTTCGACTAAAGGGTAAAAATCATCATCATCATACAACATCCAACACAAGAATAAATAAATAAATTATCAGAGAAAATGTAATATGATGATAAACATGAGATTTGTTGTAAAGAAAAACTGTAGTATTCATGTTCTAACATCTTTCTTTTTCTTTTTCTAACATCTTTTTTCTTTGAGCACTGCCTATTCAACAAACAACCCACAAACCAGAAAAACTGGAAAAAAAAACTATCCAAGATGAATAAAATTACACTCATTTATTCACTCTTACCCACATACTCTTTCCCCTGAGGGTGATTTAAAATTGCCATTATCAGTAGCATCTTCAAGATAGTAATAGTTCCAAACTTTGGATTTCTGCCATTCTTTTATAAAACATTTTAATGCAAGCAGCCACGTCTGTGTCACAAGACGTCTGTGTCAATTAATGAGTGAATAAGCGATGACCTGTGATGGAACTCTGGAATGTCTGGGGTCTGTCCTTGCATTAGGCATTGAGTTTTGAGGATGTGTTCGAATCTATGTGATCATATCCAGCATAAATAGCTGGCAAAGATGAATGGATGCTTAATAATAATAGTTAGTAATAATAGTCTGTCTTTAGTAGTCAAAAGTATTCAGGAATAGCTTTAGTTAACAGCACCGCCCGGAGGGGAGTAGCATTAGGGAGCCACAGAGCATGTGCTCTGGAATAAAGCCATGTCACCAGTTTTACCGGCTGCTGCCTACCAATGCATGCCAAACATTGAAGAAACTGTACTAGAAACAGTTCACTGTGCCAATGAACAACGTGTACAGTTTAACTAATCAAATTAAGTGGTCCTGAATCAGTAAGGAGTGAGAACTGGTGAGTGGTTTCATGTTGACAGGCTCTAAGGATTGACACAGTTTTGTGAATTCGTTATGAGTTAGGGAAAGCCATCTGCCTCGTCAAGAAGATTGTGTTCAATGGAAATTCCGAAGTCAGAATTCTTAGTAGATTCTGTGACTTTGACTGTAATCAGAGTGACTCGGATTATTTTCTACTGCTCAGTATCAACGGTAGAGAACAATTGTAATTAAAAATCCTATTTTCAACTTTGTGTCATTTAGGAACTCTCATGAGGAGTACTCCATTACTAACTTTAGACATACATTACACATGCAATCTAGCTTTCCCATTGAAGACTTATTACACCTTTAATTAAAAAAAAGCCGAAAACGGCGATTACAGGATCCTTACGAGACTGCGCAAAGACCAAAGGTGAACAATTGTTCCATTTGCAATATATGTCTTACAGTCATAGCAGTACAGTACATGGTCGTATTTTTTACTGTATTTGTAATGGATGCTTACTGGAAATCCAATCAAATGTACACATAGTGAGGTGACCAAATTCTGAAACACTTGTTCTTCTTGTATGAAAACAACCAATCTGGCATAAAACCTTAACAATGATGACAGTGATTAAACTTTGATCTAGGGAACATAGAATAACCTAAACATCACCACATTTTTTATTACAGTAATTGACATTCATCTTAAATACACAAATCTCTCTATTTCACCCTTCAGTCGAATTCGACCCTGGGTTACTCTGAGAACCGTTACAGATCCCCAGAGTATCTCGGCAATTACATTTTTATGGGGTAGGTTGCCAGATCTTTCCCCAACCCTGTATCTCTACAGGGATCTTGTGAGTGATTACAGGACAATTTACATATTTCCGATCAACCTAGTGCATGTTTTTGGACTGTGGGAGGACACGGGGAGACACGCTGACACGGGGAGAACAAGCAAACTCTGCACAGAAAGTCCCCAGCCCAACCCGGGGATCGAACCCGGGACTTCTTGCTGTGAGGCGACAGTGCTGTAATCACTCAGCCACCGTGCCAACTTGACATGTACAACTCAAGTCAAATATTATATTCAACAACAAGATGAAACGATTTCATTTGGCAAAGAACACTAATAAAAGTAAATGTTCATAATTTGTCTAATTATGTTACTACCATAAACCCAGAATCACAATCAGCGTGCATCCTGGGTAAAGCGTGAAGTGTAGAGTTTCAAAAGTAATAAACATCCATCATTAAAATCAGCTCGGATTTTAATTACCGGCAAAAGCGAGCACTTTAAAGTTCCTATTCGGTGGAATTAAATTTCTCATTATTCTCACTAATGACGGTTGAGTTTATCCACTAACAAAGCCGGCAGTGTCATTAAAGCATCCGAGCCGAGCAGGAAAGCACCTGCCAGACGGGCGAACTCGACAAAAGCAGAAAAATCTAACTGCCCTGCGCGGGTCCTTCTTTCAGATCATGTCGTTCAACCAATCGGTGCCTGAAAGGACGAGAGGAAACAAGGCAGCAAGATTGAGTGAGCGAGTAAGAGAGAGAGAGAGAGAGCGAGTCAGAGAGAAAGAGGAAGCGAGAGTGTGTGTGTGAAGGAGAAGAGTGTGTGGCGTACACACTCGCACTGTATGAGGCAGCCAGCGAGTGGGACAGATCGAGAGATGAGAGGAGAAAGATGGAGAAAAAGAAGGAAAGAAATACGGAAGCAAAGCTCGTTCACCCCCAGTCGTGAAGTGTAGGTGCACATTCTCAAGTTACCCAAAAAGATGAAAGAAGATTCCGGCCAACAAACTTGTTTCCATTGAAGCCACGTGGATTTAAAGCCTAAAAGCGACAGGACTGAAGGATCATTGTACACGTTTCGATCAGGACCAGATCGTATAAGGATGTTTTCGTTCAGGGACAGAAGGGACGTCGGGATCGGTGTGGAAAAGGACGTGGTATGTGTGTTGCCGGTGAGAGAGTGACTCCGCCGGGGTACGTCATGTTACTCTGATCTCCTGGAAGTGTCCGACTAAAACCGATGTGTTAAACGAGCTGGATAAAATGCTGACTTTCTTTAAAGTCCCCGCCGGACCTGCGGTCTCGTTATAAAGCTTTTTTTTCTGTCTTCGTTTAAATGCCACGGTTGAAAGATTTCTAAAAAACGAGGGAGCACGGGACGTTGGTAGGATCTGCCTCGGGCATGGGGCACGATCAGATGTTTTTAGTTGCCCGTTTACTGACAGCTCTACATCATCGGGACGGTACCGAGTATAATTTATGATCCGTGACGACATGAAGCTGTAAATAAGCCAGTAATTAAAAGCTCTTGGATCTACTGGGATGGTTGGAGGAACTTCCTGGCAGCACAGGTAAACATGATGAATGACTTTTTAATATTACCTTTTTTAGAAAATATATTATTCTTAGTGCTAAGATTACTATGGGTTTGAATTCATTTCAACAACATTTGCAAATTTTTGTTTGTGCTGTGCAGATTCTGCCAAGGATCGAATCTATCAAATCGATACCAGTGGCTTTTTTTAATGAGCGAGCATCTACCCCTGTAGCACTCTGGCAGTGGCTGGCTTGCCAACCTTCAGCAGCATCCTGACACCACCATGCTGTGCATTCAGGGTGTGGCCGGCACTCTCATCCTGGGCGTGACCCTCCTCCAGACGGTCAGGGCCGGCTTCCCCACCGGCTGCCTGAGGGTATCGGACATCCTCAGCTGCAGCAACCTGGCCTTAAAGGTCGTACCCAAACCGCTCCCGGAGACAGCTGCCACCTTGGATTTTAACCACAACAACCTGACGGAGCTGGAGGAGGGTGTCTTCTGGGACCTGCCGCGTCTGGTGACTCTGAGACTGGCGCATAACCGGCTCACCAGCCTGTCCCCGGGGACCTTTAAGAACATGACGATTCTACGCCACCTCGACCTGTCGTCCAATCAGCTGAAGATAGTCACCGATCACTACTTCCGAGAGCTGGTCGCCGTGGAGGAGCTGCTTCTGTTCAATAATCAAATCATCCAGGTCGAGAATAAAGCCTTGATCAGCCTGAGTAACCTGCGCAAGATCTACCTCAGCCATAACGGCCTGAGTGACTTCCCGTTCGTGTCCATCCAGGCGCACAGCCATCCCTCGCTCGTTACCCTGGACCTCAGCTCGAACCGTATGCTCAAGCTGCCCACTGAGATCATATTAGCCTTGCCGGAATCGGTCCAGGCAGGATTATTCTTACACAACAATAGTCTGGAGTGTGAGTGCGCCATGTATAGCATGTTTAGACAATGGGAGCAGAAATGTTTCAACCCGGTTAAGGATTACCAAGTTGAGTGCTTGTTGTACGGGAAGCCTCGGGCGTCGGTACAGTTTCTCAAGCATACCCGCTTCTTTGAGAACTGCACCGTCAGGACACCAGACTTTGAGGGCATGAAGAGTTTGGAAGTTCATGCAGGAGAATCGGTGCAGCTAGAATGTCAGACTTCATTAAAAGGACAGAGTCTCTACTATCGCTGGGTGACCGCTCACAAGGAATATATCGTTCCCCCGGGCAACAACATGACAATACGGGCGTACGATAACGGAAGCCTAGAGATCATTTCGGTCAAAGCGGAAGACTCCGGGATCTACTGGTGCATAGCGGTGGATCGTCAACAGTTACGTAACGAGACTCATGAGATCAATGTAACCGTGACGATGCACCATCACGAAGTGGAACCGTTCAACACGGGGTTCACCACCCTGCTGGGATGCGTGGTCAGCCTGGTTCTGGTCCTGATGTACCTTTACCTGACACCCTGCCGCTGCTGGTGCCGCAAGCAGCCGCTCCCTGCGACTCCCAGCCCCGCCAACGAATGTAGCGCCCAGTCTTCGATTCTGACCCCGACACCACCCGCCACCACGGAGGGTCCCGGCCGCAAGGTCAGTAACAACAAGCATGTGGTCTTTCTGGAGCCCATCAAGGAGGCACAGAACGGAAGGCCCACAGAGGCGCTGATGTCCGAGCATCCAAAGCAGCACATACTACGAAACGATGCTGACTCTGTCAACTTGGGCTTTGCAGGCTCCACTATAGTCCCATAATGAAAAGTCGTCCCCCCCCCCCACAAAAAAAAGAAAAGAAATTCCACTAAAATCGTGGTTACATCCACATGGCGGTCTGCAGCTTCTACCGTTTCTCAGGGCTTGTCAGGTTGGCAAACTAGGGGGTGCAAAAAGCACAAAGCCGAGCCGTAAATGGTAACGGACAGGAAAAAAAAGCCAATGTAGCCAAACACTGCCCCACTTACCGAGCTTTATGAGCTTCTGCAGACCAGTGGAAAGAAACGCATGTTGCTTTGGATGCAAATGCATTAAGGGTTGGATCTACTTTGTTAACCCTGCTTGAGCCTCGAAGGAATCATAGCCGTCTAGTAGATGCCTTGTTTAGAGCTTAAAGCCTCTGCCTTGTACCGTATTAACCCTTTACTCTACATAAATAGCACAACCGGTATGGGCGACCTATGGTATACTACAGAATGTAGTCGGTATACATACAGACTTTCTTTTCTTTTTTAAATAAATGCAAAAATCTTATTCATATTTGTTTTTATTTCAGTGTTGTTTACGTCTGAATCTTAGAATCGACTGTTAAGTATGTAGACAAGTACGAGTTTAGCAAGTTGACTAGACATGTGTACACAATAGGGATGTAATGATACGATGCAACGCAACACAGTTCACCGATTCTGGGTTCACAATGATGACGAAAGTTCCTATTGGTTATTTATCTGAAATAAATTTAAAATACAGTATTTGTGATTCTCTTATTTATCTGAACAATGGTCATCCTGTTATTTCTGAGGCAAGTACAAAACATGTCACAAAGACAGACAAATAAGGAAAGTCTAAAGTCGGCCAGGTATCTAGCACCCTTTGACTAATTTGACATGAAGTAAGATCGGAATCACGCATGTGGTACATGTGTAGCGCATCGTTACGTCCCTCGTACCCGGTGTTTGGTTGTATGTGGAGATCGTCTTATAGAGCAGAACTAAGTCTGAACAGACAGTTAATAACGAAATGCTTTTGAAAACACACCATCACCCTGCTGTTTCTTTACTTCACCTCTTCCCCAGCGCTAACAGAGTTCTATTTTTTTATTAGACTCTATAATAAACCCTTTTGCTTCGACTCCAGAGAAACATGCATTCCCTTTAACTGTTAAAGATGCTTCGTAGGACGTACGTGTACGAATGTGACCTGGTTCCAGATTTAATGAATAAGTGACCGACCTACACAAGAGTCTAGAAAGTTGTTGCATTAAAATGAAATATAATAAATACTCTAAATCGATTGCAGTGTTTACAGCATGTACGGTATAAACATCTAGGATGATGTGTTTATTATTTTTTATTATGGACAGGTCAGAACCAATTAGGGGTCTCAAACCAGTCCTCAAAAGTGCGGTGTGGCTGCTGGATATCGTTCCAACCAGATCAAAACTCTAGAATTTTATTAGTTTTATTATCTGGTGTCAGTTAAACACCCGTCATGCGTGACCTCCTGGAGATGGTTAGAACAAACACCAGCAGCCACAATAGTCCGTTGTTGATCCGGTTCGACGCCCAATGTTCTAGATCTTTTAATTACCGAATTGCTCCAGTGGAATAACGTGCAAACCGCAAACAGATCCAAATCAACATCAGCCTGGTCGCTTGGTACAATACTGGGGTACAAACACCTCCATGAACAGCTGCTTTACCGATCAGGCATAACATTATGACCACGATCCTGCCCTGCACTGTGCCATCTGATTCCTTTCTATCAGAACCCAGGACGAGCATCCCCAGTGATCAATTCGATCGACCACCCATGGCCCCGTTTACCCGTGTACCATCGTTTCTTTGATAGTTCCTGACCCATGCAGACCGGGAACATCCTACAGGAGCGACAGTTTTGGAGATGCTCTGACTTGATAACGTTTAGTGGTCATAATGTTATGCCATAGTGGTGTAAATGCTCCAGTTCATCTGCTTTTGAATGACATTATGACCATGGCTATCATCACAATGCCTGCTTTATGAACAGTAATTCATGCATGGATTCATACCTTGGTACACACTGTAGGTCAGGTCATGAATGTCAGGTACGTTTCATCTTTTTTATTGGTTCGATTGGTTCATGTAGAGATGCTCAGAGAGAATCGGCCTCCATTATATTAACCCATTATCCCTGACACATCAACATGACAACATGAGGTCTGCAACCTCTACTGAATAACGATAGAAGTCTTTAAACCATGATTAATTCACCCTCGAAAGATGCATCACTCACCTCAGGTCAGTAGAGTCGCACAGCGTAAAAACAAATGCTAAATGACCTTAGTATAATTATTTTATATATAGTATATATACACACCGATCTGGGTACCATTAATTGGGCCAGTCGTAGCCTAGTCCTAAGTCCTAAGTACAGGACTAATAATCTCAAGGTGGTCGGTTCAAACCTGGCTCTTAAACAAGGCCCTTAACCCTCCTGGATTAGACTGTACATTGTAAAAGCACTGGATATACAAGTACAAGTCAAATATCAGTCTATAAAAGTCTATTTTTATTTGTATTATGTCACGAGAACACTGTTGGAGATGCGTCACTGGGCATCAGCCAATCAGCAGCAAGGAGAAATGAATAACGCTTTTGGATTGGCGACTATCAAACTCTGAGTACAGGGCTTGTCTACATTTAGATATAAATGTAGCTGATAAATTATATTGTTTATTTAACCTTCACACCAAACGTCGGTTCTAAGAAGCAATGCACGAATGACTTCACTGAGATTCACTGTATCACATGATTTTCAATAATCAGTCCACTTCAGTCCATTTAGCAAAGAAAAAAGGGGGCAGTATTTGTTTAAAATGGGACATTTTTGAGATACGCCATCGTGCATGTCTCACGAACGTGGTCCATTGGTCCAATTATCCGTGGCAGGCGTAGCAGCCCGATGAAGGCAGCGCTGGCAGCGGAACACGATGAGCCCTGATTCATTTGCGTAGCGTCTGCGCCTGAGGGACCCTGCCATCTGTGTGTGTGTGTGTGTGTGTGTGTGTGTGTGTGTGTCTACAGTCAGGCCGATTCAAGTCCAGGAAAAATAAAGTGGACATTAGAAGATGCATAACATAAACTCTGCATTTCAGGGCTCACTAATCCTGCCAAGTTTGACTTTAATAAACTGGATTGAGATCTGAAGTCATCTCAGGTGTTTATGGAACACATCAAATACCCAAAATGATCAAGAAGTATTTAAATAAACCACAAAACATTTACATTTGTATTTCGAGCATTTGGCTTTATCCAAAGTGACTTACATTCATGCCTGAACATGATTTGAAGCAACTGCGGGTTACGATCCTTGACCAGGGGCTCAACGATGGCAACTTGGCAAGACTGAGACTTAAACCGAGATCCTTCTGTTTATTCTTCGAGTGTCCTAACCACTGAGCTACTTCTGGCCACAAATGACATCAATCGACAGCAGTAACATATAATATTGTTTATATCATTTACATCTAGAGCTAAAGGAGCAGCATCGATATATCACAGCATTTCTCAGACACCTTTGTCTCTCCAAACGGCTTTCTGTTACAACACATGACCATTTTGAGCGATTGGGGTTTAAGGATCTTGCTCAGAGGCCCAACTTGGTTCTACATGCAGGTTCCAAATACACAAAAAGCACAACGTGTCTATTTTCTAAATATAAGTCAACAGTAGCATTTTTATGACAAGTTTTGGCGATCTCAGGGTTTAGTGTTGATTGGCCTTTACACATCTTCCTCTCTCAGGCGTGTAAATAAATCCTATCAATTAAAATAGTGTGCCTAGTTGACCCAGCATGCATTATTCATCCAGAAATCCCCTTCAAAAAAATATATCTTTCCAATCACCGATACCCATCAAAGCGGTCGTCTTTCATCTGGAATTTCGCCGGTAAACTAAATGACTATGAAGGCAGATCACATGCCGTAACGAACCGTCCTGTGTGCCAGCATGATGGACAGGGCAATAACGAACCAACAGAAATGGAAAAGCTTGATTCTCAATGTTGTTTTTAATTAAACTGCTCCCATTCGCTCTGAACGGTCATTTGATTTTCGAACTATTTTGTCACTCGTGTTTAAAGTGATAGTCCCGGTCACGACAGTATCGTCGACAACATTGATCAGAATAACTGGCGGGAAGCTGTACATAACATGAAAACGGATGGAGCGGATAAAAACGCTTACAAATCACATACAGAAGTGACTCTGCATTTAAAATTGGGAGGTAAAATAGTTTTGTTTGTGTCATTTCTTATCGAGCTTTTAACAGACAGACTCGCGGCTGAAGGAATTTAATTAGATCTGCCTAACCGCCTGTAACTGTGAAGTGAACGGGTGAACGTGTAATTGATTCGCTGGTGTTTACTGGCTGCCTCTTAGCGTGTAATGGAATGTAAAAGTTGCGAAAGGAGGCAGACAGAGCGGGCGGTGTCGGCTTAATTAAGTCGTTAAAAACTGGAAAGACTTCGCTGAGTAAAGAAACGACGAGATGAAAACGCAACACGCTGTTTTTTTGTTTTTTTTTTCAAAAATGCCGCTTTATATAGCCGTGTGCAGCGGGGTGTGAGATTTAATTCCTCTGAAGGTTCAGGTTCGGATTCACGGACGCCCTTATTTGGACACTTTAGTTTAGTTTGGGTTAGGCTAGTTTGGATTAGACTTGTACGGAAAGACGCCGAGCTAGCTTAGCAGAACACGACTTAAGACACTTTGTCAGGTTTAACTCGCGTCGAGAAAGCAAATAGAAATAAAAATAAAAATAGTTATAGGAGGTCCATGGGATGTACAAAACACGTCCCTGAAGCTCTAGTTCATTCAATTCTTGCTCCACGCAGTCAATATTTATACTGGAATGGAGGAGCCATCAGGTGATGGGTGGTGCCAGGAAGATTTTATGCAAATTCCCCTATTGTGAGGTCCCAAATTCAAAGATGTTCAGCATTTAGCAGACGCCGTAATCCAAAGTGACTTACGATTAAGAGCTTGGCTCAGGAGCCCAACAGTGGCAACTTGGTAGTAGTACGGTTTGAACTGATGACCTTCCGAGATCTAGCTTAGCAGCCCAGTACTACTAAGTCATCACACAAAACAAACTATTTGTAATAAATTACAGAAAAGCGGATGGATGGATGTTATTCAAACTTGGCGTGTTCATAGGAGAAGTAGAGACACACACGGAAAAAATAAAACAAAAAAAGGTCAATTTTACGTCTAATTTTTGACTTTTTGATTGATTTATGAGTGAGTGGCTTATTAATAATATTAATACTTGTGGAAATTGCATGCAAAAACATGAAGCAATCAGCCACCATCAGTAACAAGTACAAATAACAGTGCGGCAAAAAAAACAACCCCGGATAATAATGCAAGTGGCAAAACGGGAAAATAAAAGTCATTTCGCTGCTTTATTTAGTGCTTAACAAGATAAAGACCTCGAATACTTTCTTTTGTCAAGAACCGTCTCCTCCAGAGTAAGTGAAACATGGTGATCCACCGGTAAGGCTACGATTTCAGCAGCTTTACACCGATCCTGTGACGGACGGTGAGATCCGGGAACAGTAGTGCAGACCCGACAGTGACCCAAACAGAAAAAACTCTCGGCTGTGGTGCAGATCTCACATCGAATAAATCAGTCACGGGGTCTCTGGTTTCGACCAGTTTCGAACGTTTTAATTAAAATAAAGACACACACACACACACACACACACACACGAAATCTAATTGGTATTTTTATTTAAGTTGGAGAGCCGCATTGTTATTGTAACACCCGAGCCGCGAGTTGGCCATTCAGGTAAAAGATGGTAGCATTGTTTAAATCAGTAATTATAATAATACTATAAATAATACTTAATATATACAAATACAGTCATTAAAATATTTTAATAATAGTACAAATGCAATTATAAAACAATAATTATTGTGGATATTTACATGGTACTTTTCTCGCTCCCTTTATTGATGTACTAATGAATATATTTGCTACTGAACGTAACATAACACTTAGTTTATCTGTGGTTGGGGTGTCGGTTCGTCACAGAGCACACACACACACACACACACACACACACACATTCACCAATAGGGTAATTCAGTGTCTCCCAATAAACCTAACGGCATCTTCTGTCATCTGCTAACGTGTAAAAGAAGATTTGATGTTCCGGACATTTTTCTTTTCCACTGTCACATTTATCATCATCATCATCATCATCATCATCATCATTCGGCTCCACTAGTTCAGCTCTACTAGTTTGTACACCGCTGCAAAAGGTTAGACAGTTCCTGGCCCGGGCTCTAATGTGTTTGAGAGGAGCGAGCGCATATCCAGAGCGGATACTCTCTATAATAAATGGTTTTCCGGTAAAAGCCTGAGGGCCGTCTCTATTAAGTATTCATTAAATCTTTCAAACTTTTCCTCCACGACAGAACACACAGCAAAAACTATAATAATATCAAATGCGCTGGTCTAAAACAGAGACGCGACGGCAGCGGCGTCTGACGTCCCAAATAATTCCATAAATAATCATGCCAAACAAAAACGACTCAAGTCGGAGCAGCTACATCCAAAGGAAGCTGCACACAGAGCCCATTAGGACTCCGGGTTATCAGCTGGCAACCATAATTCATACGGACACGCGGTGCTCTCTAGTGAATCTATTATCCAGTGTCTCGAGAACTGCTATTCCTGGAAGTGGTTTCCAAACGACTGTGGTAAGTCCAGGCTCCCGCTCCTCAGATTGCATGAGCGCATTCTCATTCCTGCTTCATTACACGCCATTGACGTTTTTTTTTTTTTCCCTCAGCAGGGTTTAAAACAGACAGGATTGAATCGCATGTAACCCGTTGATCGTTGGGGAAGAGTCGGAGTCGAAACTAAAACTAAATTGCACTGCCGATCGTCATGGCGAAGCATCCGGGTCTGAGAACGTGATGGCATTGCCTTATAAGCTGAAGTGCCGTGACCGGGCATTTAGATGTTTAGAGGTCCGGACCTGGCGCACGGCGACACGGTTAGAAAGAAAATGATTTATTCAGTCCTCCATGAGCTTGTTGTTATACGCTCAACGATGTTGTAAACAAACTAGTCGGGAGTGCCGCGTAATGAATCCACATCATAAACTAATGATTCCGAACGTTGACGGCATTGCCGACGTGACTCCTCATTCAGTCTTGTTCCTTCGGTCAAACAGTCAAACATTAGTCCATCTGAACGGCCGTAGCCTGCTAGTTACAGGACTACAAAATCTCGTGATCGGAAGGTTGCCGGATCGATTCAGAAAGTCAAGGCACTGAAGCCCTGACTGCTCCCCGAATGCCGTAGCCAATGATGGCTTAGCGGTTAATGAACCGGGACGAAAAATCAGCCGGTTGCCAGTTCATAAATCTCTCGTACAAAGTGTTTTATTTGTTTACATGAAGGATTAACATGAAGCAAATGTTTCGGACCAGATATAGCGTCCAGGCACACAGAAACACCTTGGACGGGGTGTCAGTCCGTCACAGGAACAGATTACGTTCACCAGCAGGGTAACTCAACATCCCCAACGAACCTGACTGCATGTTCTGTCGTCTACATGAGGAAGAAATTCAGGATGAAGTGAAGCGTGAAGGATTATATTTGATGTTACGGCCAGTTTATTACTTTCCATTGTCCCTTCCTCCAAACAATCGGCCATAATCACAAAGTAAATAACCTACGACCGCACACACAGTCATTTCATAACAGAATAAATAACATACCGCACCACCTGCTTCCAATTACCTGGACTGATAAAAACCTGCCAGTGATGTCTTTGTTCCAACAATCCAAAAAAATGGAACGTTTCTAATCTATCGAGGGGGCACGAGGCTCAGTGGACTGTAAGAGTTTTATTTTAGTTGGGTGCAGGGTCAGCGATGGTAAAGCGTCCTTGAAGGTGGAAGATGTAAGAGCCCAGCTCAACGGTCCAACAGGCTGCATATATATATATATATATATATGCTCAACGGTCCAAAAGTGACTAAAGTTAATGTTTGGAGCAGAGTTTTTCCATCCGGATGCCCTTCCTGACGACAACCACCAGTTAGTGGTGGGAACTGTGGGGACTGTGGGAGGAAACCGGAGTACCCGGAGGAATATATATATATGATTTTTACCCTTTTAGTCGACTTCGACCCTGGGTCACTCTGTGGACCGTTACAGATCCCAGAGTATTTCGGCAATTTCATTTTACAGGGTAGGTTGCCAGATCTTTCCCCAACCCTGTATCTCTACAGGGATCATGTTTCTGTGACTACGGGACAATTTTCACATTTCCGATCAACCT
>JAOTRQ010000001.1:1623911-1634036 GCA_028565875.1 Hoplisoma paleatum | reverse complement strand
AACATGTTGTGTTATAAATGTGCAGCTAGATTTGAAGTTTCTGTTACAACTGAACATTTATCGGTCGCGCAAATAAGAAGCACCACAGTTTTTATGTTGGAAATTTTGAAAAAAAAAAGTGCAGCTTATACTCGGGCCAATATGGTAAACATCCCCAGACCATAAAGCTTCGAAAGCCATCAAAATAAGGAGTGGCTACGACATAATGACTCGGCAGACTCCCCCCCCAGGCTAATTGAACAAAGCAATTCCACAACATTACACAGAAGACGTGTGAGGTTTAAATCCACTTCGGTGGCAAGTAATCAAATATTACCAGTGTCCTGGTGTACAAAATGTTATTTAAATTGCCACATTAAATTATGCCATAGAGACGCCCTCTGTATCGATTTTCGGTGCATTTGTTCACTTCGCCTGTTCTCATCAATAAAAGGGGGCAGCTGAAAGCAGTTAATCACAACACTGCCTGAATTCACTTCCCACTACCGTGTCCTCGCTGTGTGATCAGAAGCGATGCCTACAGTATGAGCAAATGACAAATAACAATGTCAATTTAGTCCCAATGTGGCACCACTGCACACGCACCACACTCATCTATGGAGAAACGGATTTGTAGATTGCAGTTAACGGACACAATAGAAATGGTAGAAGAAGTGCCCATAGACCACTGAAGTCGTGTCGTTGTCGTAGTCGGTGCCTTGTTGTTTAAGCCGTCACAAACCGTCTCGAACATGTTCTGTAGTAAATAAATAAGTTCAGAACTTTGTACGTTTTGTGTACATTTTTGTCCTGAACATCTCTGGATCTGCTGAATGATGTAATAATAAAAACTCTGCGCTAACGCTAGGAGAGACAGAATTGACATCGTTAGATGCTCGGCTTGTTAAACGGATCAGAACACTTTTCCAGAACTGTGGAAGCCGGGTGGAATGAGAACGTGGGAAGTGTTAAAAAGCTAGTGTTAGCTAGTTTACCTCATAAACCGCTGAGCGTTACGACCGCTAAGGCCTGAGTAACAACTCGACGTCAACGTCTACTGGTACGCAGTAGCATTAGATCACGTGTAGCGTTATCGTCGTGATGACCACTCAGACGAATTAATGCCAGTCAACCCCGTCCACGATCTGCTCACCACACCAGCTTACTTGTCATTGCTGTCGCTCTCGTGAGCCACTCGCTCTTCTTTGTGATCGCTGCTGGAGCGATGCAGGCTGCGCCGTGAGTGTTTCCGTCGTGGTTGGTCCCTCTCCGGCAGGTCCTCATGGTCCAAGCCTTCACTCTCGACGTAAGGGTAAGCCACCAGGTTGATGTAGCCATCTAGGTCTCCCTCGAAACACACCAGGACCACGCCTGCACAAAACACACTCAGCATTAGGGACGTGATAGTAGCACTGTCTGTAGATCAGCACAATTCATTGTTATTGCCATTAACACGGTTTTATTTTTTGTTCTATTGGAAACATATAACGACGTATACAAATACAATCTACTGACACATTTAAACAAACATTTACCATCACTAAAGTAAACAAGAGGCTCTTTAAATATAAGACAGCATGCACTTTGTACAGATCATGTACAGTATCACAGCATTTTAACTGCAAGCTGTTATAAACGCTGTTAGCCAAAACCTAATACATTTATCCTTTAAGTTGAGTAAATGTAACTTGGTGGTTGAAGAACTAAATCGGTCACTATTGGGCCCCAATTAATGAAGCATCTTCTCAATGCCGTAAAATATCGTAAATGTGCTAGCAGTGGTGGCTTAGTGGTTAAGGCACTGGGTTAAAAATCAGGTAACTGATTGACACCCCGACTATCATCCAAGTTGTCACAATTGGGTCCCTAAACAAGTTTTCCTCAAAAATGAGGTTTTATTGCTTTTATTTTAAGTCGCTTTAGATGAAAGCGTCTGCTAAATGCTGAAAATGTAAATGTACACGTGTGGATAGATTAGTTCTGGCATCTCTTCTGATCAGGCTTCAAACTATTCCGTCAACTTAGCACTTTAGTAACGTATCCAGTTCACTTCAGGGCCATTCAGTAGGGCTGTAGGAGCTTTTTATAGAGCAGAGGCACAGTCATGTTGGAACAGGAAACGGTGGAAGGTTACAAGAGTGGCTTTAGAAGTGTCTGGAGTTGGAGTGGCAACATTGAACTGGCAATAATTACAAACGTGTTCTTGATTTACATCCCAAATCTTTATTGAACATATTGCAGTATAGCTGTAATTACAACCCGCTAAAACTAAAAACCAAAACACAGCCCCTAAGACGCCTTTTAATACAGCTCTGCAAATAAAATTTAAAAAGGTCGCTTTCAAATGATCGTTTTTAAAGACACATGTTTGGCCAAAATGAGTAGGGTTAATTTATTATATTGTAATTGTTATTCTAGTGTATATAGAATGAAACGAGGCTCATGTTGATAAAGCACAAACGCCTTAATTGTCACAAATCTCACACAGCGCAATATAATAATCTATTAACATTAATACATGTGCTGGAAGTAAACCAATGAAAAAACAAAGGCTGAATGTCGAGTGACTGATGGTGCTATAACACGTCACTAAAGAAAGACAGGACGTGTGCAGGGGGGGTAAGAAAGAGGAGAAGGTGACACGAGGGAGGGGGTGGGAGGGTCATGCATCATCCTGCTGACTTGTAGCGACCATCGGCCTTTTCAGCTCAGTGATCCCTTCTTGGTGATGTCATGGCAGTTATCGGAGCTAATGAATGGAGACAGGCTGGTCAGCACTGACATCAGCATGGTGTGTGTGTGTGTGTACACTGAGCCATTTATAAATCAGTAAATTAAGCTCCCACAACACGGTGCTAATATGGCAAGAGCTCAGTTGAACGTGAGCTGGTGATCTGGATTGCTCAGAGGTCTCGAGATCGTTGCGGAACGGCCTTTATCCCCGGCTGGCACTGTTCTTTCTCAAACATGACTGGCCGTGAGGATGAACTTCCTCGTAGGTGGTCGGTCCTCGGAGGTGGTTTATTTTCAGGCTACGGGATCAGACGTTTGGGTCGTATAAAAACAAAATCTAAAGGATCGATGAGACACGTTTGAATAGAAGCTTTGACGTGGTGAAGAATTCATCAAATCTGAATGATTACGGTTTCATTTCTGATTACAGAAGTGCATAAACATGTCGAAATATCGAGATACTTCTTCCTCTCGACTAAACATCAACAATAGATAAGGACAACGACATGATATGGACAATTACAAACATTAAAACAAACTTACAAAACTAAAAAAAAAGTGCGGTTGGCTGAAGGAAGATCCGAATGAATTTGATTATCGCTGACAAACAGAATTGAAAAATTCTTTAACTTGGTTACTACAGTGCCATGATTAGAGTCGTACAGAAAGAAAGAAGGTTCGTTCCCCAGGTAAGCAGTCCGAGAAGATGTTTTCCGCCCGAATGTTTATATAATATAAATCTAGTGTCAAAACTATATCCAAATCAATGGTGCATGTAGCGATAACTCACGGGAGCAGCCTAAATAAAATGAAAAATAAAATAAACCAACACATGTCAAACATGTTAATGACCACATATAAACGTTCCGATCCGATTCAGCCTCAAGAAAACCTTAAACCGCATCAGTGCTTGAGGATCAGTAATGGCTACACAAACATAGCATTAAAAAAGAATAACATTTGGTGTAAGAAGCAGCTCACCATCTCTAGCACAAATCAGCCCTGTTGATCGGGCTCACTACTAAACAAAAGAACCGTGTGTGTACTTAAAATACAGACCACAAGGTTTCCAGCGTTAGAGGCCCGGCTGCGGTCATTGTTTCTATCATTGTTGTCCTATGGTCCTTATCTAGCTGCGACTCCAGCTCCCTTTACCTATTTAAAGCTCTTCAACTCCGTGTCACACATACCTCCAACGTTCACAGCCAATTCTTCCGAGCATACAGTCATGTATAAACAATGCAGAGCCTGTGGTTCACCGGTGGTGACGAACCTATTTTTAATCGCCCGCATGGCCACCCACTACAGCGATGGAAAAAAAACCCCCCAAAGATTCAGTCACAACAAAGACTGAATCACATACCGAAGCCAGCGCAGGGTGTTTAAATGGACTCCAACGGGTGCACGAGTTCCACTTCATGAGGAAGGCATGCTGCAAATCCTGAACGGTGACAAAAAAGGAAAAGGGGCACAGGGGCAGGAACTAAATGGGCATTGAGTCAAGTTTACGCAATGTCGTGTGTGTTTGTGTGTTAAGGACGACCGACTGGCACATGAGCTTAACGAATCTGATCGCGTTATAAAATCCATCAGCACAAGGTAATGACCTAGTTTAGCTATTAATAGGACTGAGTGGGGTCGTTATTCAGTAATGATAATGAGAACATGCTTTAAAGCGATCAGGATAGCACAACACAACTCGTACAACTAACGGACAACATCAAACATACACTACACAGATGCCACCTGAAAGTCCCGCTCCTTCCGTTACATAGGGAACAGCGTCGGTGCACGTAGCATCGTTTCACGCTGTTCTCGTGGGGTGTGCACCATTCGGGTACTTTCAGTGCACGGACGCACTATAATTCATGCTTTTACTGTGCAAGTGCACGACTTGGGACGCATTTTCAGAGTACTCAAGTGCATGGCCAACACACTTCTATATCTCTTCTATAAAGCCTGGAACCAGACGATATTAAGCATCAAAGCTTTCTCTAATAAAACGCAGGGCTCTGTGAGCTCTGGAATAACACTGACTTATCAGCCCTGCTTTATATCAACTGCTATGACACTGGACGTCACAACATCTCACCGTGCTCCTGGCCCCTGGGTTGTGTTTTCCTTGGTTGCTACAGCACAGATGCAGAAAGTTTGAAACCTACATTTCTGTTAGGAGCCGTCCCTGATATTAGCCACGATTCAACATCCTGTTCGGTGGCGACTTGGCAAGCTCAACAGCCTAGTGACGTGTAAAGTCGCTGAGTGAAAGCTTGTGGTAAAGTCACAGTGGAAACAGTAAGTGTGTTTGGCGGATACAGAAACCTGAACGGGTGGGGACAAGCACACAAAACTTTTACGATGTTTATTTATCAGGTGCGATGAACTTTGACGATCGCGTCTGCGTTTGTGACAAATATAGATTCGCACCCCAACGTTCGTGGTTCCATTTAGCTGCTAGAATGACATTACGGCCATGCAGCAGCTTGCTATTAGATAGGAATCAAGGAAAAGAAACAACACGGACGAGCTACTTAGCAAGCAAGATCACGCTTTACAGAGTATAAAGGGAGGGAACGGTTGTACCTAGGTCACTAGGACCCTGGGGCTTTATTCCAGCTACATCCTTGAGTCACCAGGTTTATAAACACTTTATTACTACTGATGTTCCAATGGTTTTCCAAGGTTATGTGCATAGTTCAGGAACTAAGCAGTGACAATTTTGCAGTGGTGATGCTTAACACAATGACATTTTAATTACTAGTCGAGTTCTTAAACCACAAAGCTACAACTGCACCATTGTTGTTATTTTCAACATCTGGCAACCACATTGATTGTGTTTGGGTGCCTCTTGGGATGAATGCGAGCCCTAAAATGTAAGTCCAGCCTTCCTCACCGATGTCCACACAACTCATCAGATCTGAAGCTCCTTAAACCAGAGCGTTACCTTTATATTCGGGTGTGAACTCCTTCATTTCGGGTGGCAGCGACTCGTAGAAGCGCTGTTCGCGGCTGATGAGCGGCTTGCAGACGGTGTGGTCGTCGTAGCGCATCATGCTGGTGTGGCCGCCCACCTGATGGACGAAGGGTTCGAGCGGCACCCCCCCGCAGCGCCTGCCCTGGCCGTGGCACTGCCCCGTGTCCGGCGTGTTGTGGTGCTTTCCCGTCTCCATGGTGTGCGGGACGCACATGGCGCTGGGTGACCACGTGGCGCTGGGTGCATGGGCTCGGGCGCGCAGGCCGGGCGATCGCGGGGTGCAAGGAGGTGGCGGCTGGGAGCGCACACTGCCGCCAGGAGGGGGAGGAGCCAGCCCGCCGGCCACGTCCGCCAGTCAGTCGATCCCGCCGCCGAATGCGCTAGGGCGCGCCCCTAGAGTCGCCTCCTGAGGGAAGAAGAAGAAGAGTGGCAGCGTGTGAGTGGTTTACTTTTTAAAGCAGATTTAGAAGACTGTAATGCCTAAGTTTACTCGTTTTTTACTTTAGCAGATTTTGAGACAGATACGTTTACTAGTAAACAATCTTCAAAGTTATATTTTATTTTATCTACTTGAGTAGAACATTTGAGACTTGAACACATGTCAACAAGCGACACAAGCGCACTGCATTTAGTGGACCATCTCTGTGCCAGGAGTCCAGAGCCACTATTACATCTTCAAAAGCACAAAACAGCTGCCGCTTCCTGACATCTGGCACCGAAGCATCTTTTCAACGTTCTGATTACGATCATGGCGGCTTCCCAATTTGGACAGAAACGTTATCCCTTCTTCATTATGCTTCATCTATGTCGTTATAAAAAGACAACAACAAAAGCTTATTATTGAGCAGGCTCGGCTTCGTTTAAGAATTTAGACTCTTTTCACCACTGCGCTTACACACACACACACACACCACATTTAAATACACATGAACACACACTAGTGAACATGCACTATGGTACATGCACAGTGAGCACACACGTCTTCGATGCAATGGACAACCCTAATCTAGCGATTAGGGCCTTGGTGCATCGCTCAAGGGCACCTGAAGACACAGAGACTCTCAATCGACCCGGCAACCTTCCGATCACTGGCCCGGTTCTCTAAACGCCAGGCGTAGACTTTTGGAAGTGCTGCTACTGCAAGGATCGATGTTGGGCCTTCTTTGCATGATACTTTATATCATAATTTATTTAGATTTTAGTGTCATGTTTTTATATGTCACCAACAGTCTTTGCAATAAAAAAGAAAAGCATTCTATCTTTATTTCCACATGAAAATATTCTGCATTCAGGACAAAGAGACGCATTCGAATCTGCATTACAATAACACGCTGCTACATGTGGACGCGGAGGAAACCTCAATAAACTCAAACCTCTGATAAACTGAAAGGCATCTATTAAAATCCCAAACAGTGAGAATAAAGCAAAATAGAAGCGACACGTGGAAATCAGCCAACTCGTACTCGATTGTCCACGTCCCTAAACGGTGCTGATATTACCCGGGTGCTAATTAAAACAAATTGAATATGCATACATGTTTACCCACCAATAGACCTGTACAACAAAGCCCAGTGATGTCTGGGATGAGTGAACAAGAACCCGCATCCATTCATTCACACACACACACACACAAGCGATTGAGCCATCAACCAGTGTGCACGACGCACAACATGAGACTATTGGCCATCTGCCCGTCACACCCCTAAGTCCGTCTCGATGTCAAACCGGTCAGTACACTCGTGGCTCCCTTATATAAGCCAGATCCGGCCCGTTGGCACGGACACCGGCATCAACGCAAGCAAAAGAAGTGAGTAGTCAAAATCTCTTGGTTTAAAATGCCATGTAAATAAGCAGCTCATATAAATTCTTAAAAACAGAGCGGAGCAGCACAGCCAGATGGGATTTCAAATACCGTAGCAAGACCGATGCCCTCGGGTATACTCCGCACACTTGACCTAAAAACACCCCGCTCGGTAATCTGCTAAAAGAAAGAACATTGCTTGAAAAGAGGAACGGCCGACCGTAAACATTTAATATCAACAGCTGAAGACTATTAACACAAGTCATTTAGGAGTGAAAACAAGTGCGTAAAAATGTCTGGGTTCCTAATCATCCGGGGGCTATTATTACTTTCTTCTAAATTGGCTTCCCACGCCTACAGCCAGTCAGACGATTACAAAGGGAGCAGAAATAATTTTTACCTCTGCAGTGACTAACCAGCAAGTCTTAATGATAATGAGGTGCACACAAGCATTTTCACCCTTTACCACCTATTTATCCTTTTCAGCATCACCAGGCCCAATACAGTGATGCACCGATGTACAAAGTTCAAAGAACTCCTTCCCAAATACATTTTTCTTTATTCCTTTACGTGGGTGCAAATAGTACAAAGTGGATTTGTGAATTAGGCTCAATTACCACTACTTTTTTTTACTGGACAGAACATTTCATTTCTGAAGAATTGTATAAAAAGTGAGACGCCTGCAGTCACGACCTTTCAGTAGAAAGGCAGACACTTTGAGTCATGCTGAGCTCTTGGGTTTTCAAGTGACGTGTTGCGTTGGTGAACTCTCGCTGGACATTAGTGATGGATTTTTGCTCGAGGAGATTATATCATCTCTAGCCGACTTTAAATTAGTCATTTCTTCCGTCTGTATCTTCATCACAGCCTGGAGTGGTCGGCAGTTTGCATCCGAGCTGTAACAGGAGCCTCTACGTGTACAATGTGAAAGTTTGTCACCCTCAGACTGAGCTGACCGAAGAATGAAAGGTGTTAAAGCGCCGGCCGTGCCGAATCCAAGGTCATGAAGACGATGTTATCCATTTGGTGAAGCTGATCTCCGTTTCTAGGACGCAAGGCTGGACTGCAGATGAGAAAAACATGCCTGATGTAGAGCCAGAGTAAAACGGAGTGTAAAATGTACCGTTGAAGATACTGTTACCATTTTGGTCGTGCGGCACCCACTCGTACATGACTCAGGGCCTTTGCATCGCAATCCGTTGAGGGAACAGAACAAAAGTCGTGGGAGGGATAAATGTATAGCTGTCCTCATCATCACTGAACTGTGAATTTCTTTACAATATAATAACACAGGCTGTTAGATAATGCTATGTACCAAAAAGGTACTCCAGGCACCGCTGCTTTTATAAAGTGGAACCAAAAATCAGATCACCAAATTGGAATCGACAGTCCGAATGTATTTTTATTATTATCATCAATGGCAAAGTTGCCAAATCTGGGAGCCAAACTTGCAGTTGTCACTGTTGGGCCCCTAAACATTGTTGCTTAGTCCTTGATTGCTCAAAAATGTGTTCCATGGTAAGTCCCTTTAGATAAAGGTGTCTGCTAATGCTGAAAGCGAAAACAAATCACCACTCCAATCGCAAAAGACAACCAGCATTATGCTAACTGTTTGCATCCTGACCATCAAAACCCACAATACATTTCATTTGAATAGGCCTATTTACATACCACTTAAATCACTATAAATCAACTCTCTCGTTTCTGGATGGCATTTTTCCTGTAACCATATACTAGTACTTATATTTTTAATACTTATTTTCTAGGGTCTATTCAGATCGTTCATGGATTTGAACCCTGGAACGGAATAAAACAAGCTCCTGTTGTTGCTGTAGCTAATTGATTTGAATACATTTGTGTGATGGCAGATGGTTTCTGTTTTGCCAGACATGTACCAAAACTAAAAGTGTTGATTTAAATCTCGTTTTAGACAAATCAAGTCAAACAAAAGCTCTACTGAGAACAAAGTTTGTCTAAATTTAGTGCAGACGTCTTGTTTAATCCCTTGAAATCATACACACCCAACATGTACCACGGTTTGAACCTATAACGTTCTACCAACGTCAAGCATTGCTAAATGCGAGTCTGTAGAGTTAAACCAGAGACCCGAACTAATCCTAACAATTCACTGAAATATGTTTCCATATATTATTTTGTATAGACTGTTAAGGAGCATGTTTAATAGAAACCTACAGGGACGAGGTTCAACTGTATCGGCCAGTTTAATGAACAACACATGAAGCTGTGCGTCAAACTACAGCCACATATGTCGTTCCCACAGTTTATAAACACAAGAGGTCTGGGGAATGAGCAGTATTAAAATAGAAACATGGTCATACGAGGTTCCAGTTTGAGAATTCTGGTGTTTGAATCATTCAGCTGGACTGAATATGTGTATAATATAAAGCAAGTGAGGTATTTTAGAATAGATAAACTTTAAAGTAGTAAAGAACGTCATTGCCTGAATCAACTGATCATCATCTGATCATCCTGCGACAACCAGATAACCCTCATGCTCAGTTAGTTCGGTGTTTTTGCTCTCTGTTCTTTACTCGCACTAGAGCAGGGGTCACCAATGTGGTGCCCGCGGGCACCAGGTCGCCCGCGAGGACCTCATGAGTCGCCCGCGGGCCTGTTC
>JAOTRQ010000001.1:1610335-1623811 GCA_028565875.1 Hoplisoma paleatum | reverse complement strand
GTTTGTGGAGCTTCTGGTCCATCACAAAAATGTGGACCTCTTGTGTGGTCCTAAAAAAACGAGACGGGAAAACAGCAATGTAAACAACATAATTTTCATTTAGAAACAGTTCTTCACACATTTCCTCCACATGCTGTCAAGTATGTGAAGTGGAGAGTGCACGCCACATATTGGTAAAGTGCTGAATAGTAACACTGCTCCATATCAGAAATGAGCATGTAATGATAACCGAAAGCAGTAAGGAAAAAAAGAAGAATTTTAAAAAACGAAAATTACTTGGTGGTAGTAGGCATTGAACCAGCAACCTTCTGATCTCTAGCTCAGTATATTAACCACTAAGTCGTCACTACCCCATCATATCTTATGTATAATTTATGTAATATTAATCATGTTGGCAATTAAGACATCATATTGTGGAAGTATATATAGTATAGTATTTTATAGTATAGTGCAGTACAGAATAATATCATATACATGAAAACCTTTGACTTTGAAGTAATGCTCAAGTTCATGTCAAGGGTGTTAATTGTGGCTAGGTCAGTGTCACAGTTTAGGTGATAAATTGGTAAAACATACATTTTTTACTGCTGTTTGACAAATCAAATTACTACATCCTGTATCAGACACACACACAGTTTTAAACTCTTCAAGCATTACTCCAATTAACCCCAGTTGAGCCCTGGGGGGTAAGTAGTTTGGGGGGCGCAGTCAATCAACCATGCTTCCCTCTGGTCAAACAACGACTGAAATGTGGTCAGAGAAGACAAGGGAAAATAAACAGTCAGTAGTGTGATTATTTGTAGTATTCTGTGGAACATACCAGCTCAGCCCACCATGTTCGTTCTTGTATTCCAAGTGGAGGGCACCAGACTGACTCACTATTAATAACAATAACAAAAACAGGCTGTGGAATCTCAACAATGCACCCACAAAATAAGACAGCAGTAAGATTGGACCCAGACATCACATCCTCTATTCTTAAAGTATTTCCGCACATCTGGGTAGCCTGCAACAAGCAGGTGTAGTCTAGAATTGCCCATGTATTCAGTTCAGCAATGACACTTTGACTTCTTAGCATAAAAAGCACTGGTTAAAATGTTGAACTGAAAAAAATTCAACCTACAAACTATGTGAAAATGTGTGACTGTCCATAATTCTATAAACAAGATTTGATAAGATAATTTTGCTATCTAATAGTATTATCTAATATTTATATCAAAGTAGAATCTAATATTAATATCAAATTAATAAAAATGTTGGGTAGTTGGTGTTTTTACCCAAGTCAACGCTGCTGAAAGTAATACAACTAATTGTACTAATTTAAATGGTTTTATGGCCAGTTTCTTTTTTATTTTCTTTATAGTCTCGTTTGTCTCATAATACCATGAGCATTTCCTTTTATTTGAAGTTTATTTGCAACTCAGTTATAAAGGTTGTCTCATTAGCCATCATAAAATACTTTGTAGATTCCTGACTGTCCTTAAAGGGATGATATGACCTGTGTAATTTCCTATGTTTTGTTATTCATTCATTATGTAGTTTTACACTTATTTAATCATATTTAGGCTCACAATGAAACACACACTAGACACATACTGCTAGTCTGTTGCCAGTCAGAGTCAAACACATACACATGCACGCACATGCACATGCACAAACACTGGCCAATTTCAGTATCCTTAACCTGGCTGCACGTTTTAGAGAAGGACATATAAACACACCAAATGCCTCAGATTGCCTTACCCAGAAATTGAGTGCCACCATGTCGTCGTCTGTTTCTTTAGTTCACTTGAATATTATCATTTTTGTTTTTTTGTTTTTGTTTTGTGGAATGAAATCACTAATACTTTAATTATTGCTTCAAATTTGATTGCAGACTTATTTAAATGCAGTCACCAGAGCAGTTGAAGAGGTAGTTTGGTTGGGGAAATGGGATTGCATCTATTTAATTTGCCTGTGTTCTTCCAAACAAAACACAAAAAGAGGATAAATGTAGAACACCAAAAATGTTTGGTCTGAGGGCCAAACCCCAAACCACTTTACCTTGAAGCTGCCAAATAAGATCAGAGAGAAACCTGCCATGCAGTCATCAAAACACACTCCCAAACACACTAGAAAATATGCTCCAGATTAAAGCTAAGCAAATTAGAAAGCATGTAAAAAGGGTGGGAGATGAAACAAATCAAAATCAAAAAGCAACATAAAAGTTCATCCAGATTTCTGCTGAATAAAGCTGATCCAGATGGGTGTGTCCAAAATAATTGTATCCCCAAAATGTAGACATTGACATAGTTTTTAGTTCAACTGAAAGGATAAAAAAATTGTGCCTTTAACCAAGCTCAACGACACTTCACAAAAGGTAAATAACAGAAAAAGTATGAAGTACAAATAAGAAAACCGTGAAAGGCAAATAAAAACGGATTTTAGCACAATATAAAAAATGGTTTTGGAAGCCCACATTGAAATTTGCAGTAGGTCTAGGTGACTTGAACCATTGTGTTCTATTTTAATTTGGCTTTGCCATTAGCAATGGCTCATTTTCAACCAGGGAGTTCAGACTAAAATGTTGTTGCATTTGTAGAGGGACTATGTGTGTTTGCTAACAGAATGCTCTGTGATGGCTAGTAGAGTAATGAGTTGTGTGGTATTTGTATCATGCATTTTCAAGAACAGTTCTTTTATGCAGTAAAAATGCGAAAAAAAAATTGCTAAAGCATTTTGAATGATCTATAGACTAGTACACATGGACAACTGTGTTTTCATGCAAGTATACCATTGTAGAAGAGCGGATAAAAGGTGGGACGTGCCAACCATATATATTTTAGAATTATTGGAGTGTATAAGGATTCACAGGATGGTATCTAACTGTCCACCCTCTTTCCAAAGTGAGCTGCCTCATGAACAAAACCACACAAACATCAAAGCCTTGCTTTTATCCCACAAGAATTTTAAAGAACCCCCATTCTTCCTTGAGACAAATCAACTTGGAATTTTAAGTAGTTTTATCTTATTCAACCAAGAAGAATTGAAAATAGAAAAGAACAACTATCTCACCGTAGCAACTTAATAAAATACAAAGTGCACACCTCTTAACCAATCTAATCATTAATAAGGGGGTAAGGATTGAGATTGATTTTGAGTTTGAGGGTTAGGCCAGAACCTAAGATTGCGTTAAAGCCGAGGGAAGATGTAGTGCTAAAGATTAGAGCAAGTGTTGTTAACTTGTTAAATTTAGAACTGGAACTTGGGTTGGAACTATGGTTAGGGTTGTGATTAGAATTAGAGCTAGCTAGGTAATGGAGAATTATTTTTTAAACCCTACAAAGAAAGTTTGATACACAAATTACTTTATTAATCTCGGAAAATAATTCATGTTATGTGCACAGGGACATCCAATTTTTGTTTTGTTAAACCATTTTGTTCAATGTTTGGATTTGCTCATTGTACTTTTATTTGTAGAATAGATCACCCTGTTCAAAAGGGAAACCAGGTAGGTATATGGATTTTAGTTACTGCATTTTTTACTTTAATGTCTGCCTTTTAATTTTCCTTTTGATCACTCTTATCTACCTGAATATTATTTGCTGTGAAACTGAGAGTAATTGGCCAGTGACAAGGGTCTTGGTCTGTTATGTGTCTCTCCTCTCCTTTTCTGCAGAAAAATATATATATATACAGTATATATATTTATATATTCTCTCTCTATTTTACCCTTCAGTCAAATTCGACCCTGGACCGCTACCGATCGCCAGAGTATCTCGGCAATTACATTTTACGGGGTAGGTTGCCAGGGCTTTCCCCAACCCTGCATCTCTACAGGGATCTTGTGTGTGACTACGGGACAATCTACACATTTCCAATCAATGCATGTTTTTGGACTGTGGGAGGAAACCGGAGTACCCGGAGGACACCCACGCTGACACAAGGAGAACATGCAAACTCTGCACAGAAAGTCCCCAGCCCGACCCGGGGATCGAACCCGGGACTTCTTGCTGTGAGGCGACAGTGCTGAACCACTCAGCCACCGTCCCGCCCTCATTTGAAACTTGTGTGATAAAGAAATATTTTTATCCGGCTCGTAATCGGAAGGTCGTCGGTTTGATTCTAAGAGTCGAAAGGTGATGACTGAAGAGCCTGTTGAGTGAGGTCCACTGCGCCAAGCATGTGTGATCACAGCTGCCCCCTAGTGTGTGTTTTTACTGCACGGATTGGGTTAAATGCAGTTGCAAAAAAAGTTTTCAGTATCATTTTGTTTTTAAATGTGACGTTCCAGCCAATCATAGACCCCCAGCATGTTGATCGCGATCTACCAGTCGACTCTAAGACTAACCCACTCTGTCTGTTCTTTAATAGTCCTCTGTTTATGCCTACGACAGCACGGCCCCTCTGATTTTTCCAAGACGGAGATGGAAGGCTTTATTAAAGAAAGAAGCGTGCGGCAGTCCATGATGGGTGACGGCTGACGGCCTCAAACAAGTGCTTCCAATTACACCACGTGGGAGTGAACGGCGGACAAGACTACGGAGGAGTTCTCCCACCATCCGCTTTCTAGCATTCAGTGTTTGTTCTGCTTTAATGAACGACTGCAACTTCTGGGATAAGTAAACTTCAAGCTCTTTCATCTGGGCTGCGAACGCTTTGTTTAAAAACGTACCACAGATTTTCTTTTAATGAGATTTAAATCTGAATATATTCCACGGCATCTGTTGCTAGCCAGTGGCAAACAATATTACATCATGGTTTTTATTCGGCTTGACCAAAAATGTGTTTATGTCTCTATGTAGATGATTACTGAAGGTTTGAAATGTGTTCGATTGACAGGTGGAGATGTGTTATGACGTGATTATAACACTCACAGCTCCTCTGTTGTTCTTCAGCTCGCCGTGGCAGCTCAGAATGCGCGACGTCTCGATCAGCAGGTCTCGCTGGCTCTCCTCTAAGTAGAGCAGACGCTCTTTGTAATAGCGGCACTCCGACTCGCCCGTGGTGAGGTTGATCTCGGCCACGATGCTCTGGATCATGTTGATCTGAGAGAAAAAAAAAGAAACATTGAAAGAAACGGATTCTGAACGAGAAGGGGAATAAAAGCGCCCCACACACACTTGACTTACAGATCAGACATAGCATTACGAACCCCTTCGCTAATGGACGTCTGCTGCTAAATATGTCAACATACAGTAGTAATGATACTACACGCTCTGCACTTTAATGTTTAATACTTATAGTCCTTGTACATTCTCATAATATAATATTCGACACGCTGCAATATTATATATTTACATATACGTAAATACACACCAGTAGGTTCCACACATATTGTGTACCACTGCTTATATGCACCGATACACAACGGTGACTATTCTTTGAATATTATACGTACGATATTACACACATCCAGACTTCCTTTGTATAGAGTCTAATAATGTGTATATTTGAGTTTAATGTTCCTGTGTGTTGATGATTTGCAGATTGTAAATTGTTTACTTGAAATGTTCGCTTGCTGGTTAATATATCCCCCCCTCTCCCACTAACATGTGCTGTGATGAAGAGATAATCAGTGTTATTCACTTAATGTATTGCCAGGACTCTGTATAATATCAGCTGACTAGGGATGCCATGATTAAACTCTATCCACGATGTGATATGATTGCTCCCAATATACTTAAATGTATTGAAATGGAAGACTTTTAGAACATTTAGTTTTATTTATTTTTTAAAACATAAAATAAAATACTTTTCAATTGACCTTTTATTTGTCAAAATAACAGCGGCACTTTTATTTCTGCGGTAGGCACAAAATGCCTCAAAATAATTTTAAAGCCTCATTTGGCAAGCCTGTGACTAGCATCAGCGCCCTCTGCTGTTTAAAGTAAATAGTGATAGATTGAGCAGGATTAGCGATTTGAATCGTGGTTGATGGTTAGGTTTCCCGTATGGATTGTATAATACATACCGCTTCGTCTAAGTGCCGCCAGTCCGGGTGGTCGTTGGGCGTGTGCCTGAGGATCTCACGGAGCAGCAGTGGGTACTTTACAAGCCGGCTGCGCGGGATGTCTAGAAAGTTCCACAGGTCCAGTTTGCGACTGAAGGGCGACTCTAGACAGCGCTGCAGGAAGTCGTGAACTCGGTGGTCCTGCTTTTTATGGTCCAGTAGAGCTTTGGCAGCCACCTGGTTACTGCAGTAGCTGTTGTAGGACTCCAGACACGGTAACTGGAACAGAGAAGAGAACGATTAACACACCAGTTCGACAAAAAAACAAACAGACTAAGACTAAGACAGATTAGACATTAAATAGATCCTTCAGCATTCTCAGTAAAAAAAATTTAAATCTATGAAGACCACAAAAATAGAAATGACAAATTAGATGTATTAGATTTATAAAACAATTAAACTAAAGAAAAAATATCTATCTATTCATGTATCTGTCTGTGTCTGTCTATCTATCGATCTATCTATCTATTTATCTATTGACTGTCTCTCTCTATATATACACAGATACATCGTATATATATCCACATATCTGTCTGTGTCTCTGTCTCTCACTATAAATATCTGTCTGTCTCTCTCTATCTGTATCCATACATGTATATGGCAATCTCTGTCTGTACAGTCTGTATCTATCTATCTATCGATCTGTCTGTCTGCCTGCCTGCCTGTCTATCAAACAAGCAGCCACATGGAATTGAGGAACATTAAATCCTGTAGAGGCTGATGAAGTGATGAACGTCTGCACCTTGTACACTCGGACCTGACTGACTCCTCCACAGAAAGCAGGAGATAAAAACCAGAACTCAGAGACTCAACATCAGCGTTTAAATCACAGCTGTACATTCCTACAGCAGGTGAAAGAACGAGGAGGACGTCTGCCACAGGAGTGAAGGATTCATCAGCCGGAGTCATAAATCTGTTTACTTTATGAGCAGTGCTTTAGGAATAAAACACATTCTAACTTGCTTTGACTAGATTTGAGAAGAAAAAACATTTACCGTGTTGGAATACTTATGTCAGACGTCTCTAAATGTCCCTTTTTGGAAAAAAATCTTTTAAAATATGATTTTATACCCCTATTATCCCTTTAGCTACCAATTTGGAAGGCCAATTACCAAACCCACTCACTAATACCCCTCCCCCCAAATCAATCAGCCAATCAGTGTTTCTTTTTAAGCTGCTAATAGACTATCATCACCTCCCTGGAGGTTAGAGACCCGGGCTTACAATCGGAAGGTTGCCGGTCGATAGGTCACGACCGAAGTGCCCATGAGCGAGACACCGAACGCCTAACTGCTCCCTGGGTGCAGAGGCTAAGGCTGCCCAATAGACTATAAGACTCAAAAGCCAGAGTCACACACAAGAAAGAAAAATAAATAAATATGAAGGTAGAAAAAACGTTCATAAATACCACCGAACCTCAGCAGCAGCCCGAAACGAGACTCAAAGCTGAAGAATCGATTCACTTGGGGCACAATTTGAATCAGTGAATTATTAAAGATACATATCCACGTAGTTTTAGTTTTCCATTGATATTTTCAGCAGGTTTTGTGTGGCTTAGTTTGCACCAAACACAATAACACAATGCATTCGTTGTTTGGATGGAAAAAGAGTATTCAACTTTATTTATTTATTTTATCGCATGGTGTCTGAAGTGACTGCACCAACCTAAAACTGACATTACGAGAGGAAAGAATCCAGCAGTCTGGATGTAAACGGATTCTGGATTGAAACAAGGTTTTATATTTCTTCATCGTCTCAGAATGTATGATTAAAAACAAAAAAAAGCATCCATGCTGTTGTAGTGGTCATGACAGGATGGACACGCACAACATATTCAAATCATTTCAAAGACCTAAAACAATTTGTGACCTTCTTTATTTATCGTTTTTGTCTTAACTGTGCCAATAATTCACCACTTCAAGATCCGACATGTGTGTGTGTGTTTCTTTTCAAATGTGCTATCGTTTCTCGACTTGTTTACTCGTGTAGGCGGAGTGGACTCGATCGGTGCAAGGTTCGGTCAGGAAAACATCTTGCATAAACAGACCAGTCCGAGGAAACAGCTTCTGGAAGTTTTGTTTTCGTTGTGAAGTTACAAGACGAATGGACCTCAACACAGATCGGTCTCGAAGACTAAACCATGTGTTACGGATGAAGGTCTGATGCGATACAGACAAAAGTAAACATAAAATAAATATACACAGAGACGTTTATCAGCCTTGCAGGCTGAACTGGTTACTACATGTGACAAAATAGGCGTCCAGTCTGCTATGTGGGAAAGACCAGACTGAAAGGTGGCGTTATCGGTGCTGTTTGTACTTCTGCTCTACACAAGACTTTCATTCACCGCCACAACACTAGGGGGCGTTGGGTTACATTACAGTAGATTTTCAGCATTCAGCAGACGCTTTTATTAAAAGCAAGCTACATCAGCAAACAGCAAGTACGCAGTCTGAGCAATTGAGGGCCCAACTCTCCAAGTCTCAATCAAGGGCCCAACAGCAACAACTTAGCATTAGTGGGGTTTGAACTCACACGCTTCTGAATACTTCTGATTACTAGTTCTGTACCATAACCACTAGGTTACAGTTGGCTGTATACTACAACTACTTTAGATAAACTACTTAGGAATCAGGAACCACAGAACCTGGTGGAACCTTCAGGGACAGTACCCGAGGTGAAAGGTTTCCCAGGATCCTTTGCACTACCAGTTAAAAACGAGTTATAACAAAATTCTGGCTGAACTGAATGAGCTTTAAAATGTTTGTTTTTTTTAAAAAGAAGGTTTGTACCAAACCACCACCGGTGTGCTTTTATCCTGCGGCGTGTCATTTAGAATCAGATAGATGTGATTTCATTTCTTAACAGGGCACTTGGAGAAAATAAAAATACACAAACGCCGGCTGCGTACAAAACAGTAACTGTAAAAGCAGAAGCAGATAAACACTGACGGTCTGATGTAAGATAGAAGTATTTAACTGAGGTGTCGTTAAACAGTGAAACATAATCGGAACACAAATCCAAAGACAAATCCGACCCGCTCCTTCTTAAAACTCTGGACGGGACATTGGACAGGACCGGAGTTGTCAAGTATGATTAATAAAACGTAGCAGTGAGAGCGCTGACCACCCCACAGTTTAGTTTCACCACGGCTTGTTTAAAACCTATCAGGAACTTTAACAACGCTTGTTAAAAGGAATTCTGACATTCCGAAGCTTGGAGGACTGTAATACATAAATCTTCGGAATCTGTTGTTCTGAGGGTCCGCGGGTCTCTCCTGGTATCAGTATCAGTGCTTTTACAGTCGCATAAACTGAGATGATCGGATGACTGATGACGGCACTCCAGGTTCTTAATGTCGTCCTGATAACACCGAGTAAATAAAGAGTCCCTGAGTGCTCCAGAACTCCACACTAAAGCCCCCACACACACTCCTGCACTTTTGGAAAACAGAAATATATCCACACATAGTGGGAGTACGGCTGTTTAGTAGAACGTTTTGCTTTTGGCCTGTGAGGGAATAAAGCTGTATGAGATTTTTTACTCAATTTATGGTCTTACTGAGGAATCCTGCTGATAAAAACGAAAAGCTAAACTTAATTCTGTATCATTAGCTGGATCATTAGACAACTGACCTGAGTACAGCTTCAATAGAGAAACTGTTCAAACCCGTGTAACATTATTAGATACTTGCATAAATAAAAATTATCATTTAATTTTAAAGAAAACATAAAACACGGGTCACATATCAACACAATCAACAGGTCCAAAGCTTCCAAACACGCTTCGCCCATCCAAGAGTTTTTTTCCCTGTCCAAGACATCAACATTATAACATAATAAACATAATATCGTCCAGTGGAACATCTCCACATGTGTCTCTGTGGCGCAATCGGTTAGCGTGTTCGGCTGTTAACCGAAAGGTTGGTGGTTCAAGCCCACCCAGGGACGAGCATCTTTTTAATGCCCGATGGCAATGGCGCGCACGCACACACCACCAGTGTGTATCGCTACAGAATACGCAGAACAACTGAAAAACATTCGATGAGCGCTTAGTACCGTTGAAAGGGACAGTGTAGCCTAGTAGGTAGAGCGTTGGGTTAGGAACCCAAAGGTTGGGGGATCAAATCCAGGCTCTGCTACACAGCCACTGCTGGGTCCTTGCGCGAAACCCTTAACCCTGCCTGCTCCAGGGGGCGCCGTACGTTGGCTGACCCTGCACTCTGACAACTTCCAGACAAGTTGGGATATGCGAAGAGAAACATTTTGTTGTACTGTACATCTGTTTTATGTGTAACGACAAATAAAATTTGAATTAAAATTTTTTTTACAACTAAATAATAAAATTCGTCTAACTGACATTATACATGAGGCGGAACGAACCACCGACACGTTACTTCAGTGTTAGATGAACACGGACTGTCCTGGTGGTCGAATAGCAAAACACACATTGTGTGTAAAAAGACGGCGGATCAAGTGACGGCGGGGACGGCCAATCACACGTTACCAAGAAACGGCCGAGCCAATCGATGAGCTTGTGGGCGGTATTAAAGGAAACTCTCCCTTGACCGGTCTAGTTTGTCTCAGCATTTTGCAAACATTGACAACAACGAATGTTCATGCTTGTCGCCATAACGGAGGGAAAATGACCGCCATCTAGTGCTGTGGTGGAGAATGACTCGTTGACTCAGCGACGACGTTTAAATCAGCCTTAAGGCTCATGCCACTAGTCCACAAAAACTTCAAATCATAAAAACATTTCATATGTTACCCTTTTTATTTGTCAAGTATTTAAAAGTGTTTGTTTTTTATGATCTTACCCAGTTTACTAAGATATGGCCCACATGGTCTGTAGAACCATCTGGTTTCCTGGCCTCTCGGAGTCGACTAAGCAAGTCTGAACAAGAAAAAAATATATATATATAATGTTTATCAGAAATATAATAAATACAACTGTTATTATTGTCTGATTAATGATATTTCCATGCTTACCTTCGTGCAGCGGGATGAGAGAGTCCAGGGTGCCGAAGATCTGTGTGAGCTCGTGTTCGGTCATGATGGAAAGCTTTAACATGGGGTCGTGGTAAGCCTGTGGTTACATCACACAAATAGAAGCCAGTCATTGTGAGAGAGACCCAAATATCTCTGAAAAAAATTATTCCACCTAGAATATGAGCCAAAATGCATGTATGTCCAAATATGCAGTACTAGTCCAAAGACATGAAGAAACATTTGCGTTCAATGTCTTTTTTAACTTTTTGATATCGTGCACACACAGGGTTTGTGAGATCTTTTTAACCAAGAACGAGACACCTAACATGCTGGGTCATGTGGCCTGACCTCCACGATCACCTGACTTAAACCCAGTTGAGATGATTTGATAGGAGCTGGATCTCACAGTGAAGGAAAACCAATCAATGAGTGCTCAGAATCTCTGGCAAGTACATATTCTGGTCTGGTAGTTAGAGAACCGGGCTTGTGATCGAAAGGTTGTCGGTTCGAATACCGAGAGTCCTTAAACGAGGTAAGGACTCAAGCCGTGGCTAGGACTGCCCATCGCTCAGAATACATGTACTCAATGCTGCCCCCTAGTGTGTGTAAATGTCTGTTTCACTGCACGGATTGGGCTCGATGTGGAAGAATCATTTCTAAGTTGGTAAAAAAAATATTCTACAATTCTTTATATAGTTCGTATCTATTCAGAACGAATCTGCAAATGTAGAAAATCTAATCTAAGTCTGGTCTGATTAGTATTATAGCTTATATGCTACCTCTGGGGGTAAGTTGAGCCGGGGTTCCCACAGGAGGGGGTTTGAGTCTATGTTCACACGAGGTATAAAGTGCAACAGCAAGAGGGCAACTAATTGCAAAAGCAGATCTAACCTTCTTGGCCAGCTTGAGGTCCTCAATCAGGTCCTGCTCTCCCTGGGAAAGCTCAAATATAGCCTGGTAGAAAAAAAAACAAAACAACAACAGATCACGTTAAAGCCTGCCTGCGTAAAAAAAAAAAAAGAGAAACAACTTCAAAAAATAACTTAGTTCTAAATTTAAGTGTGATTCTAAGCAAAGACCTTCATGAACATGTTTTGTAGAGCCCACAGACATCTTCAAACTTTGACTATGTCCCCTTTAAAACTAGTAACTGAGCAATGAGCTGTATAAATGATATATAGTAGAACAATGCATCTCGAATCATCTCACTAAGAAGAAGGTCGAAATATTAAATGTTATTATAAATAGAAATATTTCTGTGTATTTCGAGATGAACATCTCGTGTATTCTGTTCTTCGGTGTGAACAACCCCCACAGACAACCCTTGACCTCCTACCGGCAGCTGCTCCCTGTTATCCACACCATTTCTCTGACACTTTGAAGTCCGTGTGGCCACTAAAACAGAAAGTCGGGTGCCGTATTTCAAACGGGACTCATTTTTACTCCCCGAACCCTGTGGTTGAGGCTTTAATGCATCGAATTGGACAAACGCATTCATGGGAAAATAAAGGAACACAAGGGAACGCAGATTCCAGCTTTAAAGACCTGAAAGAGAGCAACGAAGTTTTCTCCAGGGTGCTGGTGTTCGGTGTGTTCTCGGGATTGTGGGTTCTGATTTGACTGTGGTCAAACATGAACTTCGGGTGACTGTCTGACAAACCAGAGAAGCATTAAATTTAATAGATTTCATTTTCATGCTTTATGACCAGTTGATCCTGGTCAGGGTTGTTGTGCATCCGGATTTTCTGTAATCAGTGAGTGAAATGAAGTGACATAAACATAAACGCCTAATGATGTCATGACGCACTACGAATCAATTCAGGAATCGACTCGATTCGATGCACGATTCAAATCGGTATTGATGTATAATTAATCAGCATCCAATTTAAACAGCAGAAATTGTTACCTCCTGTCGTTTGATCTCTTTGGTAGAGAGCGTTTGTCCGAGCCCCACGTCGAAAGTCTCGCTCCAGAGCTTGCTATCACGGCGCTTGGTGATGGCCGGCGGTGCTTGTCTGCTCCAGGGCCGAGGGGGCATGATCTCCGTCCTGCTGTCGCTACGGAAACTGATGGAGCGCTGTGACAAGGTGACGACATAGATGGAAAAATCGGTGCGTTCAAATACAGCAGTAGTAAAAAATAAAAAAGTTTACACACATTTAAACGTTTAGAATCGATTAGAATTATTATAGATTATCGCACTGAATAAAAATGTATGTTCCGAGGGCAATCTGATGGACAGACTACACTGATCACTGCACAAAACTAATAAGAAATTACGTCTGAATGTTCTTTTCTCACCCAAGATCCAGCTGATCTTCGCAACATGGATTTACTGCCACAATTTAAAATCAAACTTAAAACTGATTTGTTTAAAGTTGCCTATGGTCTGTGATTGTGCTTGCACTGTTTTTTCTTTTTAATATTGTTCTTATTTTAATTATGTTTCTTATTCTTGTTTTATTTTATTTTATCTCTTTGTGTTTTCTTTGT
>JAOTRQ010000001.1:1574008-1595284 GCA_028565875.1 Hoplisoma paleatum | reverse complement strand
TATAACCTTTAATGACATGTTACTATTAATAATGATGATATTCATCTATGTGAAGATGCTGATCATGTCAATGATTTATCACAATCATTTAACAAGGTAGGAAACAAATAAATATCAATATGTAAAATATATGCAGCTATTTTTTAGAACAGGCCCGCGGGCGACTCATGAGGTCGTTTCGGGCGACCGGGTGCCCGCGGGCACCACGTTGGTGATGCCTGCACTAGACAATATGGGACATTGTGATGTGTCGTCATATTCTTCCCATTTTGTGGAATAGAAAGAGCAAAACATTAAGACATAACAAAATGTCCTTAAATGTTGCACCAAATAAAAGGTTTGGAAGGTTTAATAACACTAACGTAACGGAAATTAAAGCCACCAAAGTGTACACAGTAATGCAAAGCTCTGTATTTTATTATATTATCTATATATAACCAATTATAATCTATTTTTAGCTTTCGGATGGAGTAGTTATAAAGCATTTCACTGCCGGTTGTACTGTGTATAACTGTGTATGTGACAACTAAACTTTCAAATCAAATTTTATTTGTCGTTACACATGTACAGATGTGCAGTACAATGAAATGTTTCTTTTCGCATATCCCAACTAGTCTGGAAGTCGGGGGTCAGAGCGCTATAACAGGGTCAGCCAACATACGGTGCCCCTGGAGAAGACAGGGTTAAGGGTCTCGCTCAAGGGCCCAACAGTGTCGCGAAGTGAAGCAGAGCCTGGATTTGAACCTCCAACCTTTGGGTTCCCAGCCCAACGCTCTACCCATTTATATCTATATTATTATATTATCTATACACCAAAAGAAACCTGGACAGTGACTGATCCACAAGAAGTGACCACAAACTCAGACAGTTGAAAAAAACGGACTACCAGGATGAAACTCTGCAGGAACCAAAAATAGCAAAACAACCAACCTGTTGCAGTCATGTGTGTAATTAAATCATTGTTGACATATATAGGCTCTGTCATGTCATACTATGATAGAGGCACAACCACAATTTAATTATTATATCTTATAAGTGTGCACTACATCCAGTTGGAATGAATTACACATAGACACTACGTAGTGCACTAGCTGTACAATAGCCAGCATTGTTGACATACAGCCTTTTCTAGTAAACACCCAAACAATACGCCAAAACACTCGCGTTTCCAAACAACACATCAAACAGACAGTATTAGAATTCATATCTGTCCGAAAAGCTTAAAAGTGATTAAAAATAAATCGAACACATCGGTTGGAAATGACAATATTGATCCCGTTAGCACAGGCTGTAGCTATTTCCACCCAGTTTAGCCAGTTAGCACTGATGTTTACCTGCGGACTGTCCTCTAATGTTTCTTCTATCGGTAATTTATCAATCCCAGGCATCGTCGTTTTTTATAACTGACCGTATGAGTTACAACGAAAAGCCAAAACGATTAAAATAAAAATGTTTTAACGTTGTTCAGGACAAAAATCAACAAGCTTCCCACACAGACGGAGATTCCGCGTCTTCCCAGCGTCTCATTGGCCGACAGAAGTGGTCGCGTCCCAAATCACAACTTTCTAACATCTAGTGCCCTACATAGGGTGTAAAAGTATCCTATATGTCCTTTAACTAATCCTTTTTATACATAACAACGTCAAACCAAGATTTAAAGATTTAAAATGTTGTTTTTTAATACAATATTGATTTTAAAAAACCTCATTGGCTTTACTACATCATTTAAATACAACCCAACCATCTTAGCTTTGACGACTAGCATTGAGCCAATTGTAAATAATTCGTCTTCTTTAGAGATGTACACATTTATTCACAATTCAGTTAGAAAGAACTTTATGAAACTGAAACTTTCAGTAAAAGAAACCACACGACATATCGAATCATTTATTAATTTGCAAAATTGGTAATTTTAAGTGTATCAAATATGTGTGCATATATAAGCTTCAGAAGCAACAAAGAACCATCTAAAATACATCATTAAAATGCATGTCAACAAATCCAGATCTTCTATTACAATTTAGCTTAATATCTATGCTAATATTTGGGTGGCACGGTGGCTGAGTGGTTCAGCACTGTCGCCTTACAGCAAGACGTCCCGGGTTCGATCACCGGGTCGGGCTGGGGACTTTCGGTGCAGAGTTTGCATGTTCTCCCCGTGTCGGCATGGGTTTCCTCCAGGTACTCCAGGTTTCCTCCCACAATCCAAAAACATGCACTAGGTTGATCGGAAATGTGAAATTGTCCAGTAGTCTCACAAGTTGCCACCACTTACTTTTTGGTGGTTGTTGTCAGGAAGGGCATCCGGATGGAAAACTCTGCTCCAAACATTAACAACCTACCCCGGAACTGGGAAAATGGACGATAAACGAATAGATATAGGGAGAGAGATCTATGCTAGTGATATTTATTAAATTACCAAAATATTAGCTGCACTGTTTTGTTTTCTTTTTCTAAATAGAGGTCAAAAAGCCACCCATACTCTTCACTATCTGTATTAGGTGATGTGTTTATGTCACTGTACTTCAGCTTGACACCCCAGACCAAACAGATCGTACTCTTTATATAAAATATATTCCTTCAGACGGTTTGGCAAAGGCAGAAAGCTCATGAAGACTGGCGCTCTAAGACGCAGACGCCCCAAACATCTCCTGATCTTCAGACGGCAGAGGTGCTTCAAACTGCGGACATTCTCTGTGTAAAGGAACAGTTACATAAATGATGTGTTTTTACTAAAAATGATTATATGTGAAGCCACCTCACCTTGGATGTAGCAGATTTCTGGCCACTGTTTTTGTTCCATCAGAACAGCCTTTAGTTTGCAGCAGAGCTTCACATGGTTAGTGTAATCTAGCATGATGCGCACGACACTTCCTGCTAAATGTTTCAGCCAGGAGACACAGATCACTTCACAGAACTGTAATGTATGAATAATGAATAGAAACAAACAACAGACAACAGCATCAGTTTTATATTTGGGGTTAACAAGCATCCAAAATCAAGATGTTCAGTCTTTGCATAATTAACAAGTTGTGAAGAACCAAGTACAGTTGACTACATTTGCTTATTTCATTGTAGTTTTACTTTGAAATGAGTCCCTGGTACTGGCAGGAATTCTATAGAAAATTTAAGGAGCCTGTAACAACAGTAAACTTCCAATTTGTCCTCAAATCAAGTCTCCAAATCAGTCAGTACTATTAACCAAGTTTGTAAAATTCCCCTCTTACCATGGTGTCTTTGATGACCGTGTTGGTCCAGCCTTCATAGTCATCAGGCACATGGACTCTATCCCCATACGGACAGTCGAAACAGCGCTCTATGTCATAGCCATAGTTAAACAGCATCCTTAGCAGCACCTCATCCTTCAGTGCATACTGCAGGGCTGAAGGAAAATGTGTGGTGTTCACCCTGCAGAAGTAGTTCACATTGGCACCATACCGCAGCAGAATATCGATCAGCTGGTAGTTGTTCAGGCGCAGCGCCACCTGTAAGGTTTTCACTGGGTCCTGGTTAGGCATGGCCCCGGCCTCAAGGAGCAACTTTGTGGACAGCACATCTTCATTTAAAACAGCAAAATACAGCGCAGATTTAGGTTCGTCGTCATAATTTCGCCTCACTCGTTGGTGAAGCATGAAGTTTGGGTCATAACCTGCATCAAGGAGCATCTCTAGACATGCTGTGTGTCCCCCAGCAGCGGCTGAATGAAGGGGGCTTATGCCACTCACTTCGACGGCTTCAAACGAGGTCTCAGAAATCAGTAGAGCTAGAGCCCTGACAAAGACAAACAATTTAAATGTACACATAAACACAAAAAAAAGTACAAAGCTGCGATACTTTTTTTATCTAAAGCAAACTGTATATAATACCTTGATTGTTACTAATAACAGAAAGGCCTCTTACTTAACATATCCACGATGGGCCACTCTGTGAATAGGGAGGTGACCTGTATGTTTCGGTATGTTGGCATCAGCGCCATACTCAAGCAGCAAGGAAATGACATCAGGGTTACCAGATGCTGATGCTTCATAAAGGACGGTAGCACAGTCTTGAGCCTGAGACTCCACATCCGCACCTGCAGTGCAAATCATCACATTTACATCAATAATAACATAGAATGTAATGTCAAACCGGGAGTACGAGTTGCATTTTTTACGCAATGCTTATTTTATACATGTGTAGTTTGTTTCGAAACTACTCCAACCTCTTTGTATGAGTTCCTTTACAATCTCAAAGTATCCGCCCTGGGCTGCCAAAGCTAAAGGTGTAAGTCCATAAGTGCTTCTAGGATCGGGACGAGCTCCAGACTTCAGCAGCATCTTTACTAAATCTGTCAGGCCCAGATGAGCTGCCTCGTGGAGCGCCGTCCTGCAGTATTTCCCAAGTTGGTTCACATTGACATTGAAGCGTAGAAGAAGCTTCACCATTTCATGGTAGTTGTTTTTTATGGCTGTGAAAGCAATCAGGCCATCTCAGTAAATCAAACCACCAAACATCTTAACATTATTTATTCATTGTACCATCTTGCATAAAAACTTTACATGAATATAAATGAATATTGCAAACCAACAACAAGAAGTGAGTCCTCATCATTGTCCTGGCAATCCGGATTGCTTTCATTTTCCAAAAGGAAACAAACGTTGTCCAAGTGACCCTTTTCGACAGCCAGAAATACTGCAGTTTTGCCCTCGTGAGTTTTGTGAGACTGAGCATTATTGGGAGATGCTGTGGTGAAGAATATACATATACATTATTGAAAATGTTCATAGTGCAGGTGTTGAATTAATGTATGAATTAATGGTACACCTCCTACCTTTGTAAGTGATCTCCAGGACATTCTGGTTGTTCTGCATAGCTGCCTCGTGTAAGGGAATCTGACCGCTATTGTCCTCCTCATACAAAGCGTTCTGGTGGATTATCAGTTTGCGAAGGTCTTTTTCATCACCTGAGACAGGATCAGTAATAAAGTAAACCGAGCTGTGAGGTAGAGGAACCTTGAACCTTGCAACTGTATATAGAGTTCACCTTTATATTAAAATACCCTTTTCATTTTTGGTCCATGTCAATATAAACTTCTAATATATACCGTTCTGGGTGCAAATACTTTTCTGTGAGTGTTGAGTGATGGATAATGGTATTTTTTTTGTAAAAGAATTAACTTTAAATCTGAATGCAGTGGACAGGATCAAGACTTGGCCACAATTGGGACATTCACTGGGTGAATAGACTAAACACCTGAACAGGTTCAAGTCTGTTGTACAGAGACAAACACACACCCAAGACAATTTCAGGATCTCCAATTAACCAGAATGCATGTTTTTAAACTGTTGGAAGAAACCCCACCAGGAGTACCTAGGGAACCCCACAAAGACACAGGGGGAGTATGCAAACTCCTGACAGAAAGCACCGGATTGCCTTACCCGGTAATCAATCCTGAGATTTCATGCTGTGAAACAACAGTGCTAAGCACTAAGCCACCAGGTCACTTTATTAGTGGGTATATTAAACGTACTACAGCTAAAGGTAATTGCTAAGAAGACAAAGTATTACCTCTTTCAATGGCACTGGAAATTCTGTCTCTTTCCAAACTAGTATGCAATATTCTGTCAGATCAAAATTAATGGTTAAAATCAAAACAAATAAAGATTTAGGAAATGAATAGAAAATAAATGAAAGCTCTGTACCTACAACCATCTTCGGAAAGAACATTTTTTAATTCAGTTTGCTTGCTGTTTCCCAGAATGCTCTGTTCAATCATGAATTGAGTGGCTACATCTTCATCCAACATCTCATTTTCTAGCTCAAAATCCATCGTGCCGCTTTTCAGCAGCCATCCATCGGCCCTTCTAAACTGCAGAAGACAAATTTATTCCATGAACTTTCTGATCTGCAAACTGTGACCCAAATTAACCAACGAAAAAATTGAAGCATATTAATACTTGTTTTAGGAATACTTTTGTTTTCGATGCATTTTCAAATTGGGTGAATGGTGAATTGGCATCAAGAAATTACACAACTGTAAACATGTAAACAAATCCTACACAATAATGAGTGTTTTAAAATATTACATAATGTAATCTGCAAAATAAAATTCACATCTAGACCCAGTTTACATGACAGCTGTTTGCATTCCAGCTTACCAAAATTGCTGTAGCATTTTCTTATCCTTTGGTTGTTTGGGGCGACTTCTACGCAGCACTGGGTTATTTATGTCATGCTCTATAGCCCTGCTATAAATATCTGATCATGAGACAGAATAAGGTCACTCGAGTCAACCTGCCCACAATCTACTATGATACGCCAATGCTTAAGACTTCATAATGTGGCTGTGCATGAGTAAACATGAGTAAACTGCTTACACAACATGGCCTCGCCTTGTTTATGTTGGTTTATTTGTTTCTGTTTATTGAGATTTTACTGGTTTTACACACCAGCTACAATCTTGACAGGAATCGGATCATTAAACAAGTTCCAACTGCACTAACAAACGCATGGACAATTTTGTACTTAATTAAACCATTAGCATCTTTTTGGTCTGTGGGAGCAGACACAGAATTTCACTGGGTATCGAACCCAGTACCTTGCGATGTGCATCCCTAAATGACAGTGATATCCACTTTATCACTGTGCTGCCCAAGTGGATGTTTATAGCTTATGCAAGAATGTTGGGAGAGATTTTTGCTAATAGTTTGATTATTATTTCTTAATTAACCATAATTTTGTATTTTCTTTTTGGATCAGTTGTGGTCAATCATTTAACTTCTACCAGTGATAAAGAACTGCAAACATTCAGCAAACACATTGTTTTTCCAAAGTAAGAGGCTCGGTGATACCAAACCAACATCGTAGTGCATCATACCATTTAACCTGACAGTAGCATGCACTTTATAGAACCATAAGTTTGATGAAAAATGCCAAATTCAATTAAATACAATTGATACAGAAGTAAAAACATCAAGGCTGTTATTTTTTGTCTAGATACAAAGTAAACCAATATTATGAAGTGTTAACACTAGCAGCTGAGCAAAGTTTATAGTTTAACAGATTGTTTTATGTAGGAATCACCTTGTCATACACAAACCTGTAATTGTGGTGTGGCAATAAAATAAAACACCTTTATCCAAAACCCATAAAGAACTTCTGTTGCAGGAGGATCAGACCATTATTTAACTTCAATGTTTTGCAAAATGCAATAACGATAATATAGACTAGTTTAAAAATATAAAGTAACATAACTGATGCAATTAAATTAAAATGTGTACAAACGATCTTCAGTTACGGTTTCGCCTGATGCTAGTTCAGCAGCGTTATTCTAAGGTTAGCAAACCAAGACACGGCAGCAGATTACTAGTTACTCGGCAGGTAAATTCAAAATACACTAGTACAAAGTTAAAATGAAATGCATTGAACACAGACACGGATGACGTTTTGTTTTTGAAAAACTGATTTATTGTGTTCTGGGTGTGAAGATCATTTATGACCTAGGTCGCTCCTTTTTGCCTTTGTATAAAGCCAGAAGAGAAACGTTGGCCACCTTCACCACCTTGAATCGTACACCGGGGATATCACCGACAGCATGTCCCTTACGACCAAATCCTGCCACCAGAACTTCATCGTTTTCCTGTGAAATTATGAAAAGAGTCCGGCTCAATTAAGAATGGAATCCTCACTCTTTAAAATAATGCCAAATGGACTGGCACGGCTCAATAAAAACTGAAAACATTTACCTCAATGAAGTTCAAGCAACCGTCATTGGGAACGAAGGCAGTGATTTTCTTGCCGTTCTTGATCAGCTGGACCCTGACGCACTTCCTGATAGCAGAGTTAGGCTGCTTGGCTTCAACACCACTGTTTTGTAAAGCAAAATACTTGATCATCAAACCAACACTCAGTCACGATAAATACAAAATGCATTAGTCGATAGAGCACTTACACTTTCTCAAGCACGATCCCTTTGGCGTGCGAAGCTCCTCCGAAGGGGTTAGCCTTCAGGGCAGTACCCAAATGGGCTTTCTTGTACTGTTTATCATGCCACTTCTGCTCACGGCGGTGATCCCGCAGCTTTCGGGCGGTACGCAATCCACGGCACTTGCCTACGGAAAAGAGAACACGGTCAAAGTAAAGAATTCAATTTTCTCTAAGCCATTGGCTGAAATATATTTTTATCATCATGCACTCAAGTTTCCCTATTAATAATGTAGTTGCACTTAGCAAACAGCAGAGGGAGTTGCTATTGAACAGAAAACAAACGTCATAATGGACAAGACAAAAAAAACAGCACATCACCATTGACAACAGTATTTTATATTGGTTATAACCAGTGTATAACTGCATTTATTAAAGAGTTCACTAACCAGAACTGAGAAATAAATATAAAAATAACAAAAGCCAAGATGTGAAATGACTTACTCCTGCTTTTATAAAATTAAACTAAAAATATAATCTGACAACCATAAACTTGTACTGTAATGTGACATTAACGACCACAACGGTAAATAAAAAACATTTTTAATCACAATCTAATTAAATTAAACTGCAGCCATAAAAACAAATCATTCTCGATTTAGGCTACATGTTAGCATGTTAGCTTAAAAATGGCGTGATCGGTCTCCACGTTGTCGAGCCGCATCAAAACTACATTTACCACAAAAAAACACACAAACGACTCAAACTAATTCACACATTCTGCTAAAACAACGTCTTGTGTGTCTATATAAGTGTAAACGACACACATTTATCATATTAAACTACGTTTTATTCCAAATTAGCGACACACTCGATCCTCACCCATGTCTGCTGGATTACAGTCCGGGGAAGGAAAGAGAGCTCCCAGAGTGCTTTGCGAAAATATCGCTACCGCAGAAACGACTATAGGTGTCCACACTAAATGCCTATTCTTATTGTCTCATTTCACTCGGTATATTTTACATCATTTTTACAATGACACAATTGATTAAGCAATTATATATGCCTCACGAGAACGTTTGGAAGAAGTTTTAAAATGTTTCTAGAACGACAAGAACCAGAAAACAAATTTAGCGCCGTGGTTGATTACAGTAGATCTATAAATCGTATGAAGGGGGGTTTATATCACTAATGACTTATTGGAACATAGCATTAATCAGCGGTTTTGAACAATACGTTACTTACGCTGGTTAGAAACGTGTACAGCATTTTATAGTCGTTTAGTTTATTATTATTAATAATAATAATAATAATAATTATTATAATTTAATAATTCATGTCGTCTGTCATAATTACACATGTTGTAATGTAACCACCCAAACTGATTTAATGATACACGTTCTGATTTCTTTAACCCAACATGTTGAGAACTTGTAATTGTCTTTTATAAAATGTGATGGCCTGCAATGTTACACTTCCTATTACTTTATATGCAGAAGGAAACGTTGTTATTGTATATATCTTAGTTACATTTTGGCAGAGGCCACGTCTCCATTTGCATTGTCAATGTTTTTGTAAAATGTGAGGACAACTACATATGAGCAGGTGTACACATACTTTTGACAGTATAGAGATTTTTTGTTGTTGTTAGTTTATATTGTGCAGAGCTGCGTGTTTATCTTTGGGTCGTTGCTGGCCCAGCGCGCCGAGTGGAAGGGGCGTGACGAGTATGCGTTCCGGTGTGCTGATTGGTTGCAGCTCACGTCAATCATGGGGTGGAGTTTTGCGCCCGTTATTCTCAGTGCGGATAATAAAGCAGCAGTGAAGCGACCGTGCAGAACGTCTGGATTTAATATTCATATACATGGCAGCACCGGGCCATTCGATGTCTTTGGCTTTGCTTTCGTTTGTTTTTATGCAATTTTCGTTTTATGAACAAGTGGCTGCTTTTAATGAAGGAAGGTAGGTGACAATATTGAACGTCGCTCCATCCATAGGATTTTCTAATCCTGCTGAAATAATAATAATAACAATAATAAATAAAAGCCATATATCTACAGAAACGTAATTTAGCCAATAAATAAATGCCATAAATAAATAGTAGCTGCTCCCTTTTGTCTCCTTATTGTATCTGCATTGAAACTGAAGCTGTCTCTGTCAGGGAAAGGCGAGAGAAAATCTATTAAAGGCCACTTATTCTAGAATAACCCAGAGACCAGAAGTCTTTGTGTCTTTAAGCTTTAAGGTGTGTGTGTGTGTGTGTGTGTGTGTGTGTGTGTGTGTGTGTGAATTGGAATTTAGGATTGAAGATTTTGTATTATAAACAGCAAGTGGACAGTGAAGGAATGTAATGGTGATGGTGATGGTGATGGTGAGGATGCTCCATGCAGTGGTGCTGATGAGAGTCTATGTTGAACCTGCACCGACATCAGATTGATGGATACAGCTTTCGAAAGCCGGCTCCGTTTATAAATTCGAGTGTGTTTGAAAAGCCTGAGCAGAATGATGTTGTTACTTATGGTTTATGTTTTTTTATCGTTTTTTAAAAATCTGACCTTTCGTACGTTAACTGATTCCACTATGAAAACAATACGTATTATAAAGTATTATAAACCACAGTAGATAAACAATTACACTTTTATTTTGTGTGCAGAAACAGCTCGTTCTGAGCAAATCTGATGTTTCAACAAAATGGCAGAATGTTGTTTTTTTTTCTAACCCACCAGATGCTGACTGAAGCAGAAGTTAATACAACTCTATAGCTCATCACCAGCCTAATCGCCAACATTTCTAATAAACCGATGTTGTCTTATTAAATCATTGCTTGTTTACAAATGCTGCACGGGTAATCTGTGTAAAATATACATCCTCTTTTCTCAAAAAGTTTTTGTAAGGCTATGCAAAACAAGAATCTCCAAGTGGCTAAAAATGCATCCCAGATGTATCCCATGAAGCTGTTTTTTTACAGCAGATCCCAGTGGTAATGGGCTAGCATCACCCAAGCTCCCACCTGTTCTCATATTTAAAAAACAAACAAAAAAAGTTTTGTTTTATTGAAACAATGCGACAATTTGTAAAACGAGAACGCACATTAAAAAGCACTGCATTGTACAACATGAAAGCAAATATAAGCAATATGAAAACGTATACAGCATAATACAGTATAATAATCAGCCTCACGTGGGTTTCAAAATCATCAAATAATAAAGCTGCTGTCTCGTCATTACATGTAAACTTTAACTGAAACAGAAGCAACTTGGGTACTTTGGTTGGTAATGTTTGATAAGCTTTATGCCATTTGGAACAATTACCGCTGAATGCTAGAAGTTCAATTATAATACTCAAATCTGATTTGTGTTTACTCAGCTATACCTGGTTACAAATAGAAAAGTTGCACAGTATTGCATCATGGGCTTTTTCAGTCAGTCTGTTCTGGAGGTTTCACAGATGTCTCTTTTAAAACGGCCACTGAGATTTGTATTGTCATATTAAATGGGAGCCGCTTATAAAGCCGACATTTAATAATAAACAGATTTTATCCTGGTTTCTAGAATATTGCACCAGTTATGTTTTTTTTGTATCATACATTCAATGATTTTACATGAAAAGGGTGTTTAGGTAATGTAGTGAAATTCTTTTTGCTTGGCACAAAACATTTATCCTATAAACATACTCTTGCTCTCTCAATTTATAGTATATTATACAGAATGATTGCATTTTATACACCCAATACTGAAATAAATGATTTGTTCTCAAACTGCACAATCCACAAAACATTTAAATTAGTTTTCATTTTAGAACCACTGTTACTTCCAAACAATGCACTACATTTTTATAGTATAGTAAAGCTTTAAAGAATATTCATGTCTTCATCTCTCAGATGCACCACATACAATAAAGAGGTGACCGGTGAACCGGCTCCTGCCGACTGACCCACATGTTCAGGTGCTGTTCATGCAACCTAACCAGACGAATCACCGTTTGTGCACACGACATTATAACTGGATTCTCTGTCTTAGTTCTATATAAATCCTACTTATATCCATATTTAGTTTTCAAAAAGTCTTATGTCAGTTCATGGGCATTGGGATTAATCACAGTTGAGCAAAATATAGATAGGACACATGGGTATATGATGAAAGCAGTAACAGGAACTTCAGCACCGTTCTATTTGATGCTTAGTGACATTTTATATACACACATATATACAAATGTGATGAATGGCATTTCTCCTCAAGTCACGGACAATAGAACCAATAAGAGGAATAGTTTTGAGTTTATGTCAGGTTGGCATTAATCTGTTTTGCTTAGTAATCATGGTGTTTTTTTTACTTCAGGTCTACAAAACAGATTTGTGTACGAATCTGTGTGAAAGCTGCACAGTGCAAAAGTTTAGAGACTCTGCCCATAGCTTTTGTTTTAATATGTTGACTCTCAATGCTGCTGGATTTGATTTAATGTCACTTACAGATACAGTTACATTTAAGACACAGTCTCAGCACATTTGTTCAACGGCTTTCTTCAGGTTTTATGTCCTTTATTGAATTTTATTGAACTTTATTGAACTTCTGATATTGTTGTATGTCTTTACACTTGATGTGTTGCGTATCCTGAGAAATCCTTTCTTGCTCGATTCACTTGAACAGATGAGGCATTAACGTTTTTGTAGATTTCCCGTCAGCAGAGAGTAAAACTAACGTTTTCTTGTAAGATGCCAGCTTTTATAGTGCTGTTCCCACATGACTGGTGTAAAGTGTTTAATAATAGTGGCTGGCATTGTGTGTAAATGTAATACACTGTGCTGGATAAGGATTATATTTCATTTTCTACAATCCTTACTGAAATGGGTTAAGAAAGTAAATGTATACATTATTATTATGGGCCAGCTGTAGGTGAGTGGTTAGGGACTAGGACTAGTAATCTAGAGTCAAACTTCATCATTGCTAAGTTGCCGCTGTTGTCTTAATTAACCGCTCAACTGTTACTGTAACTCACTGTAAGAATAAAAACGTCCGCTGTTGGGCGGCATGGTGGTTAGCACTGACACCTCACAGTCCCGGGTTTGAGTCCCGGCTAAGGCGATCCGGGGCTTTCTGTGTGGAGTTTGCATGTTTGCATGCTCTCCGTGTATGGATGGGTTCCTACAGTCTCCCACAGTCCAAAGACATGCAGCCAGATTAATTAGAAATACCAAAATTGTCCTGTGTGATAGTTTGAGCTCTTCAGATGTTTCAGTGTCTGGCCCAGCATGACCCTAAATAGGATTATGAGCTGGTGAATCTATGTAGATAATGGTGTAATACATTTATATTTAGAGAAATTTCACTATTACAGTGAAGAAATGATATAAAACCGTAGGAAGTATAAAACATTTATTATTATATAGTATTTAGTATCAAGGCGGCACGGTGGCTGAATGGTTACAGCACTGTCGCCTCACAGCAAGAAGTCCCGGGTTCGATCCCCGGGTCGGGCTGGGGGCCTTCTGTGCGGAGTTTGCATGTTCTCCCCGTGTCAGCGTGGGTTTCCTCCGGGTACTCCGGTTTCCTCCCACAGTGTAAAAACATTCATTAGGTTGATCAAAAATGTGTAAATTGTCCAGTAGTCATATACAAGACCCCTGTAGAGATACAGGGTTGGGGAAAGACCTGGCAACCTACCCCGTAAAATGTAAATTGCCGAGATACTCTGGGGCTCGGTAGCAGTCCACAGAGTAACCCAGGGTCGAAGTCGACTGAAGGGTAAAATAGATAGATACATACTAGGCAAGTACAAAATACAGCACTAGAGGCATGGAATAAACAGCATTGATTTTTCTTTGTTTTGGTTTAAACGGTGCCTTTACATTGCACACAGTGCTATATATAGCAAACAACAGTCTTATCTTAATGGAACAGAACACCAAAACGTGTAATCTGTCAGAGCTTCACAGTGCAGGGCACTTTAAATTCAAAGGTCACCATAAAAGAAGGAGCGACATTGACAAATGATGAACAGCTGCCATCAAATTAATAAATTACCATTTAAAAGTACCCTGTTGTTGCTACACCAAGATGCATTAAGATAAAACATTTTGATTTGCATTAGTAAAATCAAATGCACAATTTATTTCCATCTTCTCCAGCATATCTATACTTTATTGCACTGCTTCCCAGAGTGTGTCTCTATATGTGTTAATTATTTCTTTGAAATGAAATTAAGCCAGCGTAGAAAAATTATAAAGTCGTTTTTTTTCCATTTTTCTATTTCCTTATCCATTTTGATTTTCTTATTTTGTTTTTTTTTATTATGCTTTTGATCAACAGTTGAATATCATTGTACTGTTAATCTTCTAGACACTAATTTTAAGGATTCAGTTCATTGGAATTTAATTTTTCAATCACGTCATAACATATGTGTGTAAGACATCCGTATTTTATTTTATGCAGTGATAGCATGTGTATAACCAATGCCAAATTCCTTATTTGTGAGCATACTTGTTCACTGTATGTTCTGACAAATCAATGCCTGACCTGGTCTTCCTCCATCTCTGTTTTCTCCTCCTTTTCTCTTTTCTTTTTCTCTGCCTCCAGCATCTCATAAAACTCCTTCTCTGCGAGGGCCACCAGGTCTTCAGGGCTGTCATCTTTGTCCCCCTCTTTGGTTTCGCCTTCTTTGCTTTGCTCTGAACGACTTCGCTCCTTCAGACGCAACTCTCTGTGCCGAGCTTCCAAAATCTTCTCTCGCTTTGTCTCTCGCTCAAACATCTACCATTACACATGTATCTTTCTTTAAAAATGTTCACCAATTAAAAAAAGTTTAAACACAAACCTTGAATTTTGTCTTTCCTAAATTGTACACACGTGTAAGGTTTATTTACCAATTTGAGTCATAGCTGCTGTTCATACTGCTCATGAGACAAACTCTGGATATTAGCTTGTGGTCTTAATAATAAAACTTAATCATACATAAAATGTTGATATTTCAAATTATTTGACAAATTAAGTGTTTTGTGTGAAACTTACAGCTGTAGCCAGGGCTTTCTCATTTTTCTGCAGTGTGCACAGGCCTGGAGAGATCTCAAGCAGAGTGGTATTGCCCAACTTTGAGCCGCAAGCCAGAAAACGGCCATTATCCTGCACACGTAGGCTGTACAGAGCCTCATCACACACCTAGCGTGAACAGTTTATGACTTCATACATTTAGAATTATTACAGGCCTTATTAAATAGTAAGTCACAAAGATCATTACATTATGCATGTGGTCAGACAGTTAGAGATTTTTAGAGGTATGATGACGTACTTTAAGACTTAATGCTGGGTCGTTCTGTTTGAACAGGAAGTCCCATACATCTAAAGTGCCATCCATTTTGACAGTAAAAAAGACAGAAGGCCTAACAGGACTCCAACAACCATCTGACAGGTGGGCCATGTGGTATCTACAAAATAAAAATTAAAAAAAGTGCCGATATGCTATGTGTTTCAATTGATAAATAGTATTCAGTAAAGACAAGGTGAATAAAGCATACAGGCTACATTGAGTAACTGTATAATGTGTATGGTAACACATATGGGTAACATTTTATTAGTGCTTAAGGACATGTACTTGGTCCACATGATGGATGATTCTCTGATGTCTTCAGACCAGATACGAGCAGTCCAGTCAGCCACGGTCAGGAAGTTCTTAGGGAAGAACGGATTTCTCTGCAAGGCATAGATGGGCCCATGATGACCACTGTATGTGCACACAATCTTCTCTGCTGGCGTTTTGGCTTTGCGGTTACATGAGACCACCAGCCCCTGCTCTGTTCCAACCATAAATTTAGTTGGCTGATAAAATAGAAATTAGGATTAATTCTTTTGTACATATAAGGAAATTCTTTTAGTGGCAAAAACAACCTCACCATGGTGGTTTCAAACTCTAGTGAGATAGCACCTAGAGCGTTCTTCAGGTTTCCTTTTTTGCTTGGGTCCAACACCAGTCTTTCCATAGGCTCACTCATTTTACGAATATCCCACCACAAAACCTGTTATTTAATGTTTAAATAAGCACAAAACAATTAAGAACTAATGGTTTCAGTGTGTAACATCCATTGTGTTCTAGATGTATAGCAGTGTAATGAAAAGTCTACCAAAATGTGGGACCTTTTTAACACTTAAGCTAGTTTAAACAGTAGAACTAGAACACCAAACAAAACAGACAAATAAATTATTAGGTTGTGGTTTTAATGCCTGTTTAATGCATGTATTGATGTGTACAAACCTGACCATCGGTGGAAGCTGAGAAGCAGTCTGTTCCTGTCTTTGTCTGCAACCAGATGACTTTATATACTGGATCTCTGTGGCTGTGTTCAATTGTGGACATTTCAACAGACTGGCTGCCTTTCCGCGTGTCCCAGTATGCTGCAAAGAAACCATTCAACTCAGCACATGTTCATATATTGAAAAAAATCAATGCCTTCTTACCAATCTGCCCATTGTAGCTTCCACCAACCAAGATGTGAGAGTCTTTGGGGTTATACTCCAAACACACCAGAGGTGAGACAGGTTTCAGGGTCATATCAGGTTTGTTTGGGTTCCCTGTTTAAAAAAAGTAGTTATTACTCAAAAAAGAATGAGTGAATATTTGCTGGAGAAACCTTGATGAATACAAGAACATTCAGTGGGAAATAACTAATGCTGAGTGATACTAAGCTTACTGTCAGTTAAAGCTGTGGTCTGTAAGTTTTGGTGGTTTAGTGCATGTTATCTTTGCTTTTAATTGGGTGTTTCTTAGCTATTACAGTCTCTGTTTTAACAATGATCTCGTAATGATCGTTTTAAACCGTATCATTGAAGTTTCAAAACAAAACAAGGCTGGTCTTCTTTAAAACTGGCTGTGCATGTGACATGGTACGTAATAATTTGTGAAATGGCCAGAGGGAACTGACCCATTCTCTAGTATATTTTTAAATTCCATATACTGTATTAAACTGTGCACCTCCTAACCTAAAATGGTTATTACACTAGTGGTGTACTTGAGATTAGTAAACAGTCAATGCAATTGACACATGCAATTCTGTAGTTATAAGTCTGTAAAGGTAATATTATTTTACATGCATGTAATTATCAGAAACACAAAAGTAACAGTGATGTATCTGGCATACCAATATCCCAGATGTAGGAGTCAAGGCTCATGTTACTGGTGAAGTTTTGGAACTCTAATGAGGCATAGGAGACAGCCAGTTTATGGCCACCATCAGGGTGCCATGAGAGGCTGGAGGCAGTGCGTTTTACCTCATTAGGGTCTCTGAAAGCAAAAAACAAACAAAGAACCACAACTTATAGGAAATATGTAAGCATTTACAACTAGTAAATAGTATATAACTTATTTATTTTTATAATTACAACTTTGTAGCTTTGTCATTTGCACTCATTTATTTAAGGATTAAAAAAGTATTTATATTTTCACACAGATCTATAATCTGAAAAATGACTGACATACAAACTAACATTTTTGGATTGGACAAATATCTCTCTATTTATTAGTTAATCGTCCATTTTCCCGGTTCCTGGGGTCGGACGTTAATGTTTGGAGCAGAGTTTTCCGTCCGGATGCCCTTCCTGACGGCAACCACCAGTAAGTGGTGGGAACTTGCGAGACTACTGGACAATTTCACATTTCCGATCAACCTGAACTGTGGGAGGAAAATAATAGAAATTTATTAATATTAAATATCTATAGAAATAGACCACCGGGTACATAAGTTCAGAACCCAATAGTTTTTTTGTTTACATTTTTATCTACAGGTCCTTTAACTGTAAAGCTGCTTTGTGACAATGTAAATATGATATAGAAATAAAATTTACTGCAAGCAAATAATGTCCCGCTGAATGTTTAACCCCCACACATTTACATCTAGTCAAATCTGGAACTCTTTAGAAAAAGTTTGGACAACGTTGTCTTTAACTATTTCATGTAATGTTTAGTGAACTGTTCTGTAAAGTGATTTAGAGGTTAGGGTACTGAGATAGAGATCAAAAGAAGTAATACTAATATTGATTGTTTCTATGATAAGTCAAAATTTTGTGCTTTACATCAATAAATACAAAATAGTGTAGGCTATTGTCATCAAAGTTCATGAGGAACGTTGATGTTTTTTTAAACAAGGTTATTTGTGAGCAGTTGAGATATTACAGTTATTATATGTACTGGAGCATGCATTAACTTTGTGTTGAGTTTGAGTGAGTTCATTTCAGGTCCATAAAAGAACTGTGTACACAAACCCTGAGAAGTGCAGCCATCCTCCACAGTCCACACGTTGACGGTCTTGTCCATAGAACCAGTGGCTATAATCGGGGCAGTCGGGGAGAATGCACACGCAGTTACATACCTAAAAATCAAAGAATCTAAGAATCAGAGATATTAGAAAGCTATAATTAAGAGGTAGGTCCTTGTAAATATAGAATAAAACCTACCGATCATGCCGGTTCAGTCTGTAGAGTAAAACACCATCATTCTGCAATGAAATATTAATTAATACATTAAACTCAAGAAGCAATTTCATACTTATTTCAGTTCTTTGTATGTGATCAGATGTGAAGTGAACACCCATGAATGAAGAGCCACTTACTGCTTCATACACTGCAACAGTCTTATCCATGGACCTAAACATTAGCACAAAAAACACAATTAGAAGTCTTTAATATAGGTTTAGAGGGCCATCTAGCGGCAGAAGTGTAAAGGTGTACAGAGCTCTATATGCACACAATGGAATGGAAAAGTAACTTGAACTGTACTGGGGTGACACGCTGTTAGTGGATAGCATGGTCACCTCACTGCAGGTCTTGGGTTCAATCACCAGATGTGCAGTCCAGGTCATTTCTGTGTGAAGTTTGCTCCGGATGCTAAAGTATTCTCCCACAGTCTTAAGACCAGGAATGTGTTTGATTTAACATTGTGAACTAATTACACTCGTAAAATAAGACTACCATGTCTGTCATGAACGTAAACAAGTGTAAAACATGACGATGAAATAGTAATAAACAATCAAGAACTGTACTGTCTGTAGCCATTTGTCACTGTTCCTCACTGTTACTGAATCACTTATTCAAAGGTTTATTAAGTGAAAGCTTGTTAAACATTAATCTGTGGCCCCATTAAATAAGACCTGGAGACAACAGGCCTGAATGCTTTTTTTTTTTTTTACCATAGCTAACGCATAGCATACAGATATGATTTTATCAGCCTTCCTAATACTACCACATGGGCATAATAAAGTTAAAAATAATAGAAGGTTCTTACCCAGAAACCAAAAGCTGACCATCTGCAGAGTAGGCACATGACAGAACTGAAGCAGACTGGCCAGTCAGAGTGTGTACCAGCTGCATCTTATAACCTGTGAATAAATCACATGCACACATTATAACTAACAGAATTATATCACTAGAAGACACTGCTGAAACAAGCTTGAGATAAATGTGGGAAAAATCAAATAATTATTTTATTAAAATGTCTGGATATGCAATGCAGGAAACTGCATATTACCAATACAATTGCTTGTTAGTATTATTAGGCATGAATATACTTTCTAGCTCAATTCTAAACTACATTTTGTATAAAATGGCTATTTAACAAAAACAGGTGTAAAAAAAGCTCACAGTCTCCACCTGTTTTCACAACAACTCATTAACATTTAAGCAGCTCACATGATCTTTTAATTCCGCTGGTTCATCTTAAACACCATCATGTTCTCTGGCATCCATTAGTCTTGGCCATCCAGCAAATTGTCAGCATTTTTTCCCACCACAGAACACTGTGGCTACCTGTGAGCAGACAGGCCATTTCGGATACCGTAACTATTGTCCTGAACTACTGAACACAAAATGGACTTGGATATGGGCATGCTCACAGTTACCAATGAAAATGATGTGCTGGGGACAAAAATTTACAAAAAAGGTACACAGGGCTTGTATGTGCTGTTTTTGTGTTAGAACAGTCAAGATTATGAATAGATGTTGGTTTACCAGCAGAAAGAATTTTGGAAATGGCCCAGATCTTTACCAAGCCATCCTGCCCACAGGATGCCAATCGTTTAACTACACATCCACCAGCGTCTGTACCGAAAATAGGAAAAACAATTCCAGTTACATAATTTAGAACATGAGTTTATATAAAGCAACTCACATTGAGAATTGGTTGCCTTAATAAACTAGGATTAACAGACCTACAAAATCTACTTGTTTATAAAAACATACTAAAATATTCATACCATTGATTACCAGCGAGGAGAACTGACAGCAGGTAACCCCCAGGTCATGAGCATACTTCTCAGCTGTGAGTTGGTTCAAGCTCAGGTCCCAAATACGAATGTCTCCGTATGTGGAGCCTGTAGCAAACATCTGAGCACAAGGGCTAAATGAGCATGCAACCATGGTGGTATCTGGTACTCCACCAGTCCTAAAAAAAACAATAAACAAACTAAATCAAGAATATGAATTTATATCAATCATATCGATAGAATGACTTGACTTACTTGAACAAAGTCCTGGAGGGAAAGTCCCACAATGCTACAGTGCCATCCGAAGCACCAGACACTAGATAGGAAGCATCAGGTGAGAAGGCACACACCCTGACCGGACTCCTGCCTGGATGCTCTAGCACTGCCTCAATCTCCCCTGTTTTAGTGGCCCACACCACTGTGGTGGCATCAGTGGAGCAGGAGGCCAGATACTGGCCACAGGGGCTGAAACAGCAGCAGTGAACCCCATAGCCATGGCCAGAGAGAGGAGAGAACGAGGCCTCAGTGAAGTCTTTTGTTGAGTATAATCTGATAGTCTTATCAGCGGAGCAGGTGGCCAGGAGAGAGGCAGAAAAGGCACAACAATTCACGTCATCACGGTGACATTGCAAGGAGCAGATAAGGGACACCATTTTAAGTAAGTGCAGTCTGGTGCCTGTGTTTAAATAGAGGGTGTTAGACAACATTGTTTTTCAATTTGCAACTGTAAGCCATATATGATCCAGTATAAATAGGTGAACTTTTAGCACTAATAACGCAATAATAAATAACAGAACAGCACAATCAATTAATATTATATTGTATCAACTGCTGTATTTGTACTGAAATGAACAGTGTTGGCGGATGTATTTGTTTATATTTGAGATTGTATTTTGTTTTAAACTTAATAACAAAGACAAAAGTATGAATGTAAATGCATAACAACCTTTTCTAAGTGTGTATCACAGGCATTTAATAGCTTTAAGGCACAAAAAAAACAGACTAGGGCTGCATGATATATCGTTTGAGCAGCGATGTCGCATATTAAACCATCCGAATTTTTGGTTCAAGCGCAAATGAAGATTCATCCGATAAATGGTATAATATAATATATATATATTATATAATGATATATA
>JAOTRQ010000001.1:1522104-1533772 GCA_028565875.1 Hoplisoma paleatum | reverse complement strand
GTAGAGATACAGGGTTGGGGAAAGACCTGGCAACCTACCCCGTAAAATGTAATTGCCGAGATTCTCTGGGGATCGGTCGCGGTCCACAGGGTAACCCAGGGTCGAAGTCGACTGAAGGGTAAAATAGAGAGATAGTTGTCTGTACAACCCTTTACTAAATCTTACATCTCTCTCTCTCTCTCTCTCTCTCTCTCTCTCTCTCTCTCGTTCTCTCTGATTAACTTGCTTAATTTGGTTTGTTTTAAACTATTTTAAAAATACAAGTATAGTCAGTGTCGCAATGATCAACAAGTAAGTTAGAAGCATAAAGACCATCAGTACAGTATTAAATGGTTTACAATACAATGATTTTCAAAATATTTAATTTCCAGGATCCTTGAACAGTAATTGTGTTAGCATACACAGCAATTTGGTTATTGTGTTCGAAACTGTTACTTTACCTCTTGATCCTCATTCCTTCAAGCGTCTACCAAATTAATTATTGCAGAAAACAAAAAGCTTAGTAATAAAAGCATGCCAGTGTTTTGTTGCATGAAATCTGAACATGTGCCGATACACTCATAAAGAAAGCAGGAAGGCGTGTAGGGGTGTGTGAGAAAGCCACAGTTTTCATGTCTCGGTCGAACCAAAATCTCGGATAATAGGCAGTATGTGCAGTTGGCTTCGGTTTCATCTGACAGCTGGTGATCTGGATAATGGCCAGGCAGTGTCTCTGGGCACATGTGTGGGTCCGAGTTCTCATAGGATTTCCCACACTCTACACAGAGTCTCCCCTTTCAGCACAGACACAAAGGAAGTGTGCCACACTAAATTATCTATTAGACACGGTGGTGTGAATTCTGGCGCTAGTCTACCCCACCACCTTTGTTTCACAGCTTCCCTCCGTAAGAAACCTGTAGGATTACTGCGACCGATTTGTTGAAGAACCGGATAAAAACTAAACAGGTTCATGGTATTGCCAAAATGATCTCTACACCAGTCCTAATTTTTGAGTTTGAGTGTTTTCAGCCTTATACACATTTTGTTTATTAAAAAATATATTTCCATGCATCAAAAATTTTCACATGCATATTCAGATTTCATTTTTATATTCTAATTGAAAAATATTTAGTTTGACTAGTTAAATATTGTGTCTTTACTACTGTGGGAATTGTTTGTCTTCCTGGCTGACAGGTTGTCTACTAGTTGCATCACACCAGTACACACACACCCGCACCCACCCCCACCCAAACACACACCTCATCTTTGTGTAATGACCCGTGCTGACAGACACACTCTGCTTCCTGGCGTCCCCCTCCTACTACCCTCAAGCTCAGGTTTGCCCTCTGGCTTGAGCCATTGATGTTATCAAGTGCTACACGCAGGCCCGTGATTGGATGTCGAGTGTGGGAAAGCGCAGTGAGCCCGAGACCCATGCTGTGATATGCTGTGAAACGTATTGTAAACGGAGCATCGTCTTTGTGTGCAGTCAGTCCTCATTGTCAGAGTCTGTTTATAGCTTATCACTCAATAACAGTGATCTCGATGGTCTGTGTTAATGCCGGGATAACATGGCCACCCAAGTGCTTTTTAATTGCACAGCTTAATTTTAAGACAATCACCTGGAATTAATATATACAAACGGTCGTCAGATTTGGGGGATCTTATAGACTTATTGGCAGAATTGTTGACTGTTGATGTATGGTATAGCAAACACTATTCCACTATTGTTACTAAAAAAGAATAATATGACATAAGAAATAAAGCAAAAATTAACCACAAATGAGAACTAATTATTTCACTTCGACTTGTTTTTTAAACCAGAGTTACCACAATTTATAATCCTATTATTGACTAATATAGAGTATTAATAGTGTTGAGTGCCAAATTTAATATTTGCATATTTAGATCTATTTATCCTTTGGCTAATATTAAGAACAAGTAAGTGAAGACTAACTTCATATTAAGGGTTAGTTTAAGTTTTTAGTTTATTCAATTTTAGACGTTGAATTTGACTTTAACCTTAACATTGTTCCAAAATCAGAGAAAATGGAGACCAAATAATAGAAATAATAGTAGTAACTTTTTCTGTAAGAATGGTGTGTTGCTATCTGACAACCACTTGCTGAATTAATGAAAATATATAGTATATATATATATATAATATATGTATATAGTCCCACAAAAAAACAAAAATAACATTTAATGTTTTATATTTTTTCACTAGCAATTTGTACATGAAGCACACATACTTGCAGAAGGTGCAGTTTGTACATTTTTGCTGTATAGGTTTTTAGTCTTTTTTAAAAAAGCCAGTTGCCTTCTCTAAATCATGACCTTTATGAATGTAAATCAAGTCTATGGTTTATGGTTGTGTATATGTTATACTATCATGTATCATATAATTTAATGAATGCATTGAGCATCCAGTGCTGTACATTTAAAGGAAGCTGCAAGCTTTCAGTCAGAAACAAAAGTTATAACATGATATATATATATATAATAATATATAAGTATATTAAGTATAAGTTATTTAACATATGAATAAAATGTAATACGAGAGACAATGTAATGTGTTAAATCAATAATAATATTTATTAAACAACAAGACACACAGTGTCGACAATACATTTTGATGCATAAATGCACCAACATCAGAGAAATGCAATTTCTCAGAGCGGTCTTTACAAAAGGCCAAAGTAAAGGATTACAAAAACAATCCAACAAAACATTGAATGCTTAATTCTAAGCAAGGATTCTTATTCAACAATATACACCAAAGCAAACGAATCTTTGCTATTTGACACACTTTCAACTTATAAAGTTCAGCTTCCATTTGTCTTCAATATGAAGATTCTTTTCGTTAGATGCTTCTTAAATAGAAGGTTTTCTGTACTCGTCCATATGTTATTGGAAATACAATTCTCCTACATCATAAAAGATGGCGAACCTGCCATCTGGTTACCGTGAGGGAGTCAGCGTCTCTACCAAGGCCTCCAGACAGCCCTGGGTGTGCTGATCTCCTGCTTGACAGGAGCCTGGTGAACCTGAGAGGAACGTAGAGGGGACATGTGAAGATCCTTAGCAGATTGCTGGCCATCTTGGCAGCGATTAAGATGCTGAAGTGTGACGTCCAGTTTGGAGTTGGCAGACAAAAAGTTGACAGTCTCCCTCCAGCATTGAGAGTAGCCATCGCAGTGGGCTTTCTGCGGGGCCGAGATCTGTGTTTGAAGCTGCTGCTTGAGGAAGACGACTGTCATCTCCAGGATGTCAGCTTTCTCCAGCTTGGTGTTGGGGTCTTGCTGATGGAATTCTTTTTCCAGCATGACTTTCAGCTGCTCGATGCAACTGTTAATGCGATCCCTGCGCATTTTCTCCACCACTGGTTTTCTTATCTGCCAAAGCAAAGAAGAAACAAATTTGGTTAGAAACGAGTTCAGTATTTTTTTAATGTGAAAAAAAAAATCATCTCCTAAATGTAAAAATATATACTTAGAAGAGATACTTACTTTATGTTTTTCCTTGTTGGAAAGCTTGGCATAGTCAGCAGAAGGAAGGCAGTTAGGAGCCATTGTGTTAGCGAGAGAGCTTGTGCTTCTCTTAGGAGAGCAAGTCGAATGTGATCTGAAGTGAGACTCTCTCTCTCTGCCCTATTTATAGGAGAGCATTAACATAACAAAGCCATGAGTCCCAGGCAGGATTAGGTTTCCCACACTCCGAATCCAGTGGGTGAGGCGTCCTCAACAATAGAAGAGTTATCAATTATTCCACGGTTAACCGTCCTCATGGCCTCAACAGTAGGATGGCCGAACAGATATCAGCAGCACAGGCACAAGACAGGTTATTAGACTTTTATTACCTGGGAACCTTCCCTGAGATTGATAAGCCTTATGCAGCTTGAATGCCTGATAATATCGAAAAGGCCAACATAAAGATAAATAATGACCTTCTTTCCTTATCTGGTACAAACACATTTCTACACGTTACTGCCCTAGATAAGAAGGTAAATCAATGTTTAGTGCATTTGGTTGTCATAATGATTAGCAACATATTGCTTGACGTAAAAATGATTATTACAGGTTTGACTTTTTTTTTCTTCTTTTAATGCTACTTTCCCATACACTCAAAGAGTCTCACACACACACAGAGGAATGCATTCACGGCAAATGTCAATTAAGCACAATTATCCCATGCCCCTGGGGACGGCACACTTCTTTTGTAAGTAACGTCCCTCCACCCGAGAACCTTGGGCCATAAATGGACCGACAGTGTGGGAAAGCCAGACAGGATCCTGCTCACACGTTCTTCAGTCAATAGAGCAGCACCAATTCTTTAGCCCACCCCCAACCCCCCACACACTCACACTCTTTGAACCCTTTTCTATGGTTTGGTCTGTGGGACGCGTGCACGTTCTCACCGGACTTCTTCCACATCACCTGCTACCCTCCATTCCCGCACTACTCCTCTTTTTCATTAAGTAGTCATTTGCTTGAACATCTGCACTTAAAGCAAAGTTTTCTTGAACATGAACTTCTTCTCAACTTCACAGGCATATCTTTTTTCGAGCTCTCATTGTGATAATATCCTTTAGCTGGAAATAAATATGAATGTTATCTTTGAATCGTAGATGTACATATTATTTAATCTAACCTGAATCTTTAAACTTAGAAAGGATCGTCCGTACACATCGTATTTTGTTTTGTGGGGAAGTTTTGGAGGGAAATCTAAAGTTGTCAAACCCACACGTTTCTCAACAATGATTCAATGACATGCGACACCAGCAAAAGAATACGTGCATTCTACACTCTCCATTCAGAAAAGGTATATAGTGTTTCTATGGCTGAGTGCCCAGCTGCCCGAGTATCTAGGTTTGGCCAAAGAAGCTCCCTCCAGTGAGGAATGTATGAGAGCTTCGACCTGTGTGTGTTTCCCACACTTTGACTCCTTTCAAAAGTTGGCTCCACCCTGCTTCCAATGATCCAGCACACTCCATTATCCTTCTGCCTCAATAGACCATCTGGACCTCTGCTTGGCCACACAAAGCTTTGCTCTCTCTCACTCACCTCTGGGAGGTTTACAGGTAGATTCTCGATGACAGATTCCATCAAGGTTCAGAAACTTTTAACCACACACTCAACCCCCCGGGGACAACATATATAACCACGCACCACACACCTGCTTATGCAAATTTCTTTTTTTTTCCAGCTTTACACCGGTTGACCAAAGATAAACAAAAATGTCACCAGTTTTGATGTTTAACTGTTGTGTCAATGGTTACGAGTGATAGCAAACACTGGATCATACTCCCCTATTTTGGAGTTAACACAAAAGACAAGAGTTGGCTTAATGCAAAAGATTCTAAAAGTCCTTTCACAGTGTTTTCCTTCCGTTTTGTTCTGTGACCACCAACACACTGGCAAGTGCCGCCACTTTCCCAATAGCCCAGAAGGTTTGCGACAATGCCACAGTTTCAAGCTTTAAGTGGCTTTTCATGCTTTGCCTTAATTTGGCAGGTCACATGATCCAGGAATGCCATTGAATGCTTCCGCACATCAAGACCAAGATTCCACCACGTCGTGGGAGGGTCAGGGCTTTCCCAGCTTACTAAAAAAGTGGCAACACACTGAGGAGAACGCTCAGCATCTGCCTGTGCCTCTCTTCGTGGGGGTGAGGGATCAGGGGCACATTTTCAAAGCCTGGTTTTTAGAGGGAGGCTCCAAAAGTATTGTGCTTTACAAGTTAGGTTTGGCAGGATCTGGAAGTGAGTGTGGGAACGGACTTGGGGTTAAAGCCTTCTGTAGCAACCCATGTTGGTGATATTGAGAATGTACTGGTAGAATCAGTGACACAATAACTGAGTTATGCGCTTTAACAGATGTGTCGGATTGTAATTACATGGCTCATCGTGTTTGGGCTTTCACTCCAGTTGTAGTGTACCGGATTTAGTAGGGCTAAAAATGATTCCCTTAGATGAAATGCTGTCGACATACATGCACTAATTCCCACCAGAGATCTCACACATCTTCTGCACTCACTGATCTCACATTACCACCTTTCTATGCTCTTTTAATAATACTTTAATTACTACTAAGTAATACTTATTCAATAATCCATCTTCTTAGCACTGCTAGCCCACAATTTTACCAGGTTAAGAAAAAAACTATTTCAAACAATGTTGCAGTGTTAACAAGTTTTAACCTCTTTAATGATTTTTTTCTGGAAGAAATTAATGTTAAAATTCAATTCCAGTTCGTTCTTCAATCTGGTCAGAATTGCGGTGGGTTCCGCTCTAGCATCTTACTCTGGGCTGTGTATTTTACGAGATATGGGAGAAAATCGAGAACATGTGAAGGAATTGTTAGGACATTACACTGCTTGTATATGCTAGTTAGATGCATTTCCTTTTTACAATCATTTTCAAGCTCATCAACATTATTTGGGGTGTTATGGTAACAAATGTGCCAGTAGATTGTGTGTTATTCTCCTGTAGTTTTGAAGCAATTAAAAACCCTTAAAATAACTGAGATGTGACTGTTGGGAACCTGAGGACTTGAACCATCAATTGCACAAAAATGTTGTAATTATAAGTCACTTTAGATAATGGTGTCTGCTAAATGATTAACATTTTTGCTGCAAAATCAATAAATAAAAAATTATTGCAAACTTGCTTTAATTATCCAATAAAAAACAATAAAGACATTTCAAAACCCACAAAGCTGCTGTAGCAGCAATATAGATACATTAAGTAGCAGATATATAAAGATATTGTGCAGGCAAAGTGCTGCACATAAGAAAGAAAATGAAACAAACCTTTAAACATTTACAATCCTTACATTCCCGAAATCTAGAAATGCAGAAAGGGTTATTTTAAACTCTGTTACAAACAAGAGCATTAAAATAAATATTAGATGTGCAAAACAAATTTGATCTTACCATCACTGGTAACATTAAAGGATTACATAGTGACGAGATACAGAGTTATGAGAAACATAGTAACGTGTGTCTGTAAATAAGATGACAAAATTGTGTGTTACTACTTTGATCAGAAGCTGTGCTCGTAAACTGAAGTGTGTCACACAGCTGGTGGTACATCACTGTCTGTTTGATATGGGTAGATGCTGTCAGAATGTCACTACAGTATTTTTTCTGTGTGTGTGTGTGTGGGGGGGGGGGAGATTAGAAGCTTGATAAACTCTGTGTAGAATTGAATCTTCTTGAATTTTCCAACGAAATTTATCTGCAACTGAAGCAGTGTCCACTAGATGGCAGCATCGTGCAGAATAATATTTGATATTGACCAAAACGCACCACGAACTTCAATTTCCCAGCAAAAGTGAGTCAAAATGAAATCATTTTTTATGTATCCATGAATTATTTAGTTATTCCAGTCTAATTCAATAATCGACATCTACAGAGAAATAAAATGCAAACAGCTGCAAAGTTTGACATTATTTTAATGCTCTATAATAACTGAATACTTTTTTCACCTTTTTTTCTCAGACACGAAATTAACCATCTGCATTAAGCTACATTTGTACTCGATTACACACACCATAGAACATACACTAGGGGGCAGCGGTGAGCAGTTAGAGGCCATGTGCCTCGACTTCAGTAGTGACCTTTCGACAACACCACTGCTGCCTCATCATTTAAAGTTAAAAACACAATTTAAGGTTCTACATTTTATTGTTTGACCAAGATATTACAGCGTTATGTTTATTAACAAGGCCATTTGTTAAATAAATCGTTAAAAAATACATTTAGGATACAGCAGATACTAGTTATTCACATTGATTACATTTACCATTTAATAGTGACCTAAATCGGAACTGACTTTATTGTTGTGAAGAAAACAGGCCACTTTATCAGACCTAAATACAATAGGGTAATAAATTAATTTAGAAATAAATTGCAAAAGCTCATTTTGATTCATTTATAACACTACCACATACTGTCGTACTGTGTTGTACTATGTGTCTACCAGTTCTGTACTAGTAGTGTACTAGTAACCAAAAATGCACATGCATTACTGCATATAGTGTAATTAAACACCCCGTCTAGTACAGATTATTTGGCACTATGTAACATTTATGTACTAGTTGAGACGCACCCAAGGGTGGGAATTAGATTTATTAATATATATATAACAATACTCATTTCAAAGAATAGAGCTAAGTACCTTTTTAAAAACGTTGTGTACCAGTACTTTAGAGAAATCCTGCTTTTAGTTCAGAAGTACTACAAATATGCTACCAACAAAACACCATGAAAATGGTCAATACTATAATACATTACCAAATTTAGCAGTGCATTTATACTTTTTCTTATATTCCAGGCAGATTTATAAGTGCATCAAAATTTGTTTACAGTAGAGCATTTCTCAGTAGTTTTCCCAAATACACGTTTTCATAATATTTCATTATTTGCATGTTTACCAACCCAAACCAGTTTATTCGCTTCTGGTACTGCTTAAGAAACAAATGCAAGGTCACTTAGGTCAAGACGAAAAAGATTACAAGTGCACGAGTCTCTCAGCCCATGTAAGTGTATTTCCAATCTGTTAGTGGCACGTGGGTCTCCTTCACAACCTGGGGCGAGGTCCATCTCAGGACGTAGTGTTGGCCGCCTGGTTTATCGTTGGTACCTGGAAAAATATAAAAAAAACACAAAAAAAGTCAATTAAAATCTTTGGAAACACACTACAGGTAAACTAAGAAAATCATTTTAATTATTTCTTACCGGATGCTCTAGAACCACCAAATGGCTGCTGAGCCACAATTGAACCTGTTGATTTGTCATTGACGTAGTAATTTCCTGCTGCATTTCTCAGTGCTTTCGCAGCTTCGGCTACAACAGACCTGAAACAAGTCATCCCTGAAGTTAACATTAAATACAATTTTACTTCAGGTACGTGGTTAAAAGTTACAAAATACTTACTTATCTTGGGCAAAGACGGCTCCTGTCAGAGCATATGGAGACGTATTGTCAATCAGTTCTAGCACGTTCTTGTAGTCCTTCTCAGGATAGACATACACGGTCAGAACTGGTCCAAAGATTTCCTAAAACACAACACAAATACAATCAATAACAGAGAAAGAATTTCGAAGCTTACCTTCATTACTGACATATGAGGTTTAAATGTTTTTTTAACCGGCACTTATATGATCACGAGATCTGGCAGCATTATAGAGTTTTAACAACTTAAAGTAGAGGATAATTAACTAAATCCTTCCTCCATGCTGTTAAGATCTTACTTGCTTGTATAAACAAACCCAAAGTGCACACTGAGAGGTCAGTGGTGCTCAGAATAACTAGAATAAGTCCCCAAACCCTGACATCTAATCCAAACATATGATTATAGAATGATTACATGATTTCATCGCGCAGGTTTGCCTTAGATTCAGTCCTAACATCTAAATAATAAGCAGAATCCCATCTGCAATTTTCCCCCCAGGGATTAATAAAGCATTTCTATTCTATTACCTCATTCATTATCTTATCGTGTGGGTCTTTGGTTTCAATAATTGTGGGCTCCACAAAGTATCCTTTTTTATCATTACAGTTTCCACCGGCAATCACAGTCAGACTTGGGGATTTCTTGGCATAGTCGAGCCAGCCTTTAATCCTGGCAAAAGACTAGAAAAAGAAGCATAAAAGTGAAGAACGTATTACAGAACTACATCAATATATTATTACAAGGGTTCTTCTTACCTTGTCATCAATCACTGCTGAAAAGAACGTTCCAAAATCTTCAACTGGCTGTGAACACAAATGAATTATATCGTTTAACACTCAGATACAAACATGTTTTGCTAAATGTATAGTTTAGACCTGGATTTGTCCACTTATATTTAGGTTTTCAGATGCAAACGGACTTACATCTCCAACTCGAATCTGTTTGTGAACTGCCAGCAGCTCGTTTTTGATCTGAGGCCAGAGTGTGTCAGGAACGTACATCCTGGAGCAGGCGGAACATTTCTGCCCTCCGTACTCAAAAGCAGACCGGATGGTGCCCAATGCCACACTGCGAATGTCTGCCGACTTGTGCACAAAATGAAAGTTCTTGCCGCCACATTCTAGAACATTCGAAATCAAAATAAGCCCGAAAAGTTAAAAGGTTTATTACAACAGACAGACCTACAGAAAAAAAACTGTGAAAACTTCACTGACCTCCAGCAACACGAGGAAAGTTTTTGTAGATGTCAAGGTTCTGTGCCACTTGTTTCCACAATCGCTTAAATGTTCTAAAGAAAGTAAAAAGCAAAAGCCAAAACGAGTCAAATAATAAAACAAGCATTAATATGTAATAAAACTCTGTCCAAAGAAAGGTTCATACGGAACACTGCCGGTAAAGTTTATTCCAGCCAGATGCTTGGATGCAGTGACGGTATCACCAAAAACTGGTCCATCAGATGGAACAAACTGAATGATGTTGGGTGGTAATCCGGACTCCCGTATGATTTTATAGACGGCATAGCTGGCAGACATGGCAGTGTCACTGGGTTTCCACAGCACCACATTACCCTTACCACACAAAACGCATTGCATTGGCATATAATGACACAATCGAAGAAAGTAAGACATTTTTTGTTAGTTTTTAATACAATAAACTTACCATCATTGCAGGTGTACCAGCCAGGTTTCCTCCAATGGCAGTGAAGTTGAAAGGAGCAACGGCAGCTACAAAGCCCTACAAAAACCATGGCATTCAAAAAACATTAAACAGGTAACAGTATCTGAAATTAGTTAAATAGTCATACAAGGCCTTTATTTATATTCCTACTCCAAAATTAGGCTGTGATGACAACATTTAATCCTTATAACATCTATTCTTAATTACAATTAAACAAGTGTCTTGAAACAATGAAACATTAGTCATTTATCCATTGTATTTAAAACCAAAATATACAAACACACCTCAAGCCCACGATACAACATGGTGTTGGTGCTTCCGTCACTATTCAGAGGCTGCTGATGCTCCAGTTCGATGGCATGCTTGGCGTTGAACCTGAAGAAGTCAATGAGCTCGGCGGCAGCATCGATCTCAGCCTGTACCACCGTCTTCCCCTAAACCAGAGGTAAATTTCAGGGGTAAACTAAAAGATATAAGTTCTGACTTAATACAAAAACAATTGTAATATCTTAAAGTACCTGGCCGATCATCGTCTTGGCCAGAATCTCGGCTCTCTTCGGCCCACTGATGATATCAGCAGCCTTAAAGAAGATCTGAGCCCTGTCAGCTACGGGCTTAAGGTCCCATTCTTTTCTTGCCGCCACAGAAGCCAGGATTGCTTTGTTCAGAAGCTCCTGTGGTAAAAAGTAATACCGAAAAAAATCTGATGATTTATTTTCATATTTAAAATTCAAATGATGGGTGGACTCCAACACACCATTGCAATGTGAGTTGTTCAACCAAATACAAATATAGGTTTTAATATCATTTGCCATTTAAACCCTATAAAATATTGTAATATAATAATACCTACTGCTAGACTGTATGACCTAAAGTTACATGATTTACACCCATACCGTGCGTTGGTTATTCGACCAAAAATCTAACATCCAGCCATTCATTTATTTGGCAGGATTTTTTAAACCTATACAGTCTAATACAGGGGTCACCAACCTTTTTGAAGCTGAGAGCTACTTTTGGGGTACCAACTAATGCGGCGGGCGACCAGTTTGATAC
>JAOTRQ010000001.1:1466149-1482777 GCA_028565875.1 Hoplisoma paleatum | reverse complement strand
TAAAGTGACTTAGTGACCATGAGTGCGAATAAAGTGTCCCAGTGTTGATGATAAAGTGTCCAGCATGGTAAAGTGACCGTGTTAATAAAGTGCTGATTGCTCTGATCACGGTTATAAATAATTGAGGCACGAAGGTTCAGTTCAGAAAAGAACGACGTACCAGCAACAAAATACAATTTCGAAGTTTAAAAAGTGTAAAAAATATTTTCTGTTAGTGCAGATTTTGTTATTATTTGCAGAAATCACTTAAAATATGAACTTGATATGATAACAGAACAGGCCGAGCGAGTCTCCCCAGAGCCCGAGCTGATTCTTTCAGTGCTTCGAGATGGCGTCTGAGTCTGTAAAGGTCGTGGTCAGATGCCGACCCCTGAATGACCGCGAGAAGACCCTGAACTGTAAAGTGGTGGTGTCTGTCGATACCGGACGCTGTCAGTGTTTCATTACGAAACCAGGAGCTGCCGAAGAGCCACCCAAACAGTTCACATTTGATGGGACCTACTTCATCGAACAAACCACGGAGCAGCTGTATAACGAGATCGCGTATCCCCTCGTCGAGGTAATTCTGCTTCATTCTATTCGTTTAAAAATATTTTCAAATCAATATTACAAGCTTCACATTCATGATTATCAGGGCGTTACTGAAGGATACAATGGAACCATCTTTGCTTATGGACAGACGGGGAGTGGCAAGTCGTTCACCATGCAGGGGGTCTCAGACCAGAGAGGAGTCATACCCAGAGCTTTCGAGCACATCTTCGAGACCATCCAGGTGAAGAATACACTAAAGACCTGTACAGGTCGCCGGTCCGTTGTATCACACAGAGACAAGCACACACGCAGGACGATTTCAGGTTCATCTCCAATTAACCTGATTGCATGAATAATAATTTAATACTTGAAATCAATCTTTGAATCATATGACATTTAAGCATCTTTAATTTTATTGTTTTATGCACTGTGTTGTGTTGCCAGATTGGTGGGTTTCATGCACTTCATGAGAGTATTTTTTGCACAAGTCTCACTGCAATCTGGCAAACATTTTCACCACAACGTTTCCCCGAAACACAATTTTAAAATCTGAGTAAAAGGTGTTATTCAAAATGCAGAGCAATATGATCCCATGCTCACAGCATACGTATATAAAAATAAAAGTACATTTTGTGAAATCAACTTTTACAAGTACAACGAAAAAAGATTTGATTACTGATCTGAGGAGTGAAACCGAGGTTCATTGGTTCTGTAAAGTGAGGTTAGCTGAACCTAGCTAAGCTCAGCTTTCTAGAACCACCCTTTTCTTTCTAGAAAAAGAAAATGAATACATCTACCCGTTATAAAAAGTGTATTGCCACTCGGTTTGCTGTTTCTGGACCGATGGAAGATGGGACTGGAGAATAAATCATACAATGTTTGTTAAAGTGTGCAGAAAACACCAAGTTCCTTGTGCGGGCTTCTTACCTTGAGATCTATAAAGAGGAAATCCGGGATCTTCTGGGCAAGGACACCAAACATAAACTGGAGGTATGTTGTACGATGTCTTTAGAGTCTCAGAAGGGTGCAGGTTGGATTTCGGATCTCTGATGTGATGTTAAAAAAGATGTCTTTGTGTACATGTGGTTGTGTGTCTGTTAGCTGAAGGAACACCCAGACCAGGGGGTGTACGTCCGGGACCTGTCCATGCACACGGTGCACAGTGTCGGCGAGTGTGAGCGGATCATGGAGACGGGATGGAAGAATCGCTCAGTGGGATACACACTCATGAACAAAGACTCTTCTAGATCTCACTCCATCTTCACCATCCACCTGGAGATCTGCAACACAGGTTTAAAATCGTTTCTGGTTTTAGTTTTTATTTTGACCATCTAAAGGCAATGATAAATAATATCAATAATTAAGATATAATAATTAATAATGTATAATATATAAATAATGTGTATATATAGTAGTAATGTATAAAATACTGTATGATGTTAAATATACAGTACATTACTGTATGATGATTGGTGCATTGTAATCTTATTTTTGTAAACATAAACACGAAGTAGAATTTCTGTCTCTACATATTCTGCAAGAATAATAAATATATAGTAATAATACATATAAATACTTTATTAAATTTATATCAAAGTACTTTTTTGCACACTTTTAAATGAGTCGGCTGCTGATGACAGGCTGCATGATCCGGATCATAGTGACCGCGCACTCGGAGATGCATTTGCACATTTTTTAAAAACATCAAAATGGCCCAAATATTTTGCTTTCTTAAAAATCATGATACAGCTGGTACAAGTTCTTCTGTAAAGACTTGACCCGGTGTTACCAGTGTTGGCATGGTCTTGTATCATGTATTGTATTAGTATGACAAAATGAAGTGTTTATCTTTTGTCTGATCCAAGATGCTGCTGGTGAGGACCACTTACGTGCCGGCAAGCTCAACCTGGTGGACCTGGCCGGTAGCGAACGCCAGTCCAAGACCGGCGCGACAGGTGACCGCCTTCAAGAAGCCACCAAAATCAACCTCTCCCTGTCAGCCCTGGGCAACGTCATTTCGGCCCTGGTGGACGGCCGCTCCAGACACATTCCCTACCGAGACTCCAAACTTACGCGCCTCCTTCAGGACTCCTTGGGCGGAAACACCCGGACGTTGATGGTGGCGTGTCTTTCTCCTGCTGACAACAATTACGAGGAGAGCCTAAGTACGCTGCGTTACGCCAACCGAGCCAAGAGCATCCAGAACCGTCCGCGCGTCAACGAGGACCCCAAGGACGCCCTTCTGAGAGAATATCAAGAAGAGATCAAGCAACTGCGAGCGCTCATCACCGGTCAGCTGGGCACTACCAGCCTCCACTGTAAGATTCCTGTGTGTGTGTTAAATTACTGTTAATGTCCTCGAGAATTCAATTAGTAAGCATTCTTCTCTTCTGTATGTACAGTAGCGGTCAAAAGTTTGGACACCCCTTCTTATTCAGGGTTTTTCTCTTCATCTTTTTTACTTGTAAATAAATTGTAGATTAAAACTAAGGACTATAAAAGAGCACATATGGAATGATACAATAAACCAAAATCAGCGTTCTCTCAATCGGCTTCATGAGGAAACACATGGAACGGAGGTGCTGAGCACTCGTTTTTCTGCTTTGCCTTCATTCTGAGGTCGCATCGTCTGAACCAGCATCTCTCTCTCTTGCTCAGATAACTTTTACGTAGCCCGGACGTGTGTACGATGTAGAAAAGAAAGGTGAAGATTGTTGGTCTGTAGTATTACCTAGTAAACACCTGGACAGAAGCAGAATGACTAAATGATTACAAATGTTGTTGTTGTTGTTGTTGTTGTTGTTGTTGTTGTTGTTATTTCAGCTCTGCTCGCTGGTCAGAGTTTAAAGGGAACCTCGTGCGTTTCATCCAAACCACAGAGCAGTTCTGCTGAAAGTGAAGCGGAGAAAGAAAAGATGAAGCAGGTGAGCGATGCACGACAACGCCATCGAAGAGCGCGTCGAGATTCTGATTTGGCGAATACTTTAACTACAAGCGTGCACACTCCATTGTTTTAACGGCTGTGTTGCTATGAATGATTGTTATGTCTATAAAAAGCTATTTATATTTATAAAAAATAATAATGATTCAAGTGATCGTTGAGTCTCAGTAGAGGGAGCAGAGGTCAGTGCCCCCTTCTGGCAGCTCATCATGCTGTGTGTTTAAATGCAGGAGTATGAGGAGAAGCTTGCTAGGTTGCAGGCGGAGTACAACGCGGAGCAGGAGTCCAAAGCTAAGCTGCAGGAGGACATCGCGGTTCTAAGAATGTCTTACGAGTCCAAAGTCTCCGGTTTGGAAAGGGCTGAAACTAGTCGAGCATGTAAGTTAATACGTTTGGTTTAGAGCATTATGAATTTATCAGGGCACCTGTTAGCAGGTGGAATATATTATGAGGCTGGTAAATATTTCATCCTTCAAATTGATGCCATAATTCTACCACTTTTCTTTATTATTTCTGCAGCAAATTCTAACAAAGTTGTGACTCCAAACAATCCAGCCACTCCAGAGGTCCCAGCATCCCCCCAACATACCGACACGGTACACGTCCGACTAATCAGTTCTATTTACAATCTTCTGTTAATATACTTAATTAAGTGTATAAATAGCACTGTGACATTGTGACATGTACAGGATAGTGAGCAATCTCACGAGGACGATGCTGAAGGATCTCCGGTGGGACAGAACTCCGGTCCAGACTCAGTGATGGTTGCTACACCAGCACCGATGGACCAGAGTCATGTTTTGGAAAGGTGAGGAAATCTGCATCTGCTGAGCAACGGAGGGATCCTTTTTTAGCAGGATGTCCGGGGAATTCAGGATGTAACTGACACACTGTTACAGGAAATAACACAAGATTAGAATTTTATAATACATGGATGGAATTGTTATAAAACACACACACACACACACACACACACACACACACACACACACACACACACACACACACACACACACACACACACACAACAGCATTTAAATGATCAAAATGAATAATAGTAACGTGGCGACAGGTTCATGCACGGCCGTGAGGAATGTTATGCAGGTTCTAACCGAGCAACTGAGGGCTAAGGGCCTGGCTCAGGGGTCCAATAGTGGAAGCCTTGTAGTGGTGGAACTTGAACCAGAACCTTTGCCACTAGGTTATAGCTGCGTTATTTTAGGACATAGGTGTCGAACCAGATCCATAAAGGGCCGGTGTGGCTTCTGGTTTTTAATCCAACCAGCCCAGGAGGTCACATGATCAGCTGAGACTTGCTGATAATAACTAGTGAAATCAGGTGTGTTCTGATCTGGTTGGAATAAAATCTATCAGCCACACCAGCCTATTGATGATGGGTTTGACACCCCCTGTTTTAAGACGTGTTGTGATGTCATCTGATCGTCTCTATCCAGTGAAAAATGTGCATCTCTGCTATTATTATCATTTTTGCACTTTTTTTTCCCCATAAACGCTGGCAGAATAAACCAGCCGAGGTTTTTTTTAACACTAATGTCCACAGATGCCTCCTGGCTTTGATCCCCGGGTAAGGACCCAGGATAATGAATGAGCAGAGTTTGGGATGTGTTTTTTATCCAGGCTTCATCAGCTGGAGCAGGAGTTTGTCGGCGGCGAGCAGGCACGGAACGAGGAGCTGAGGCAGAGACGAAAACAGAGGAGAACTGTAGCTTACCAGAGGAAGAAGCAGCTGATCGAGGCACTGAGTCAAGGTAACGAGGACGGCGAGGCCGTGATGCTAAACGTCTACGATTCCATCCAGGAGGAGGTACACGCCAAGAACCGACTTCTGGAGAGCACACAGTGCAAAGTGAGTCCTAAGTGTGTGTTCTTCTCATACTAGAGCTGCTTTTGTGCATCAGGTTTTTAATCTGGGATGTTTAACGACGTATCGCGACACTCTTTATCGTTCTTGATTTATTCTTCAGCGTCAGATCTCTATAAACCATCTTTTTAAATTTTTTATAAAGCTAAAAGCTGCTAAGCTGGAGATTCGAGACCTGCAGGCGGAGTTCGCAACGGACCGTGATGACTATCTGGCCTCCATCAGGCGCCTGGAGCGCGACAGCCAGCTCCTCCAGGGTCTCCTGGAGCGCATGGTGAGCCTGGTGCGCAGGGACTGCAACTACAGCAACCTGGAGCGCCTGAAGAAGGAGTCAGTGTGGGACGAAGAGAACGAAGTTTGGAAGCTGCCCGAAGTGACGGTGCAGAAAACAGCGCTACCCACGGGTGAGGTTTGGTACTGCTGCAGGATCAGATGGGATTTCTGCAGGGCAGTGCTTGTTTTGTGTGACGGGTACGAGTTTTTTTTGTCCCTCAGCAGTGTCTCCATCAACATCAGGGAGCGCTTTTAGAATCACAGCACACAAGAACGCTCTGTCAGAACCTGCAGACCTGTTCATGGTACGAATATTCACGTATAATACAACATTCCAATGCGAGTAAGAAACGTTTTTGTTTACTTTTTTACATTATTACATTGAGTAGTTACTAAATATTAATACCAATGACAAAATATTAACATCACAAGAGTACGATAATGGAAAAGGGATATAAAGTGAAAGTAATTGTTGCACAAAGAGGTGCATTACAGCCTATTGCAGCCATTCATGTACATAAAAGATATAAAAACCTTCATACAAACAGTCCTACATAATCACACCCATATAAGCATATAAGCAGCTATATGGCTTCTATAATAACCCTGTATGTTATGTTGATAGGAGGAAGAAGACCGTTATAAAGAGATGCTGAACAGGAGTGACAGTGAAAACATCGCAAGTAATTATTTCAGGACGAAGAGGGCCAGTCAGATTCTGGCCAGAGATTTCATTAGGAGCCCCGGTGAGACCATCTGATGAACAGACGACTATTATTCTATTTTTTTTCTTGAATATGTAGTAGATAAAATAGCTTTTTTATTGTTCCACGTGGGGAAATTTATAATATTACAGCAGCTACAAGGAAATATAAAAGTAATTTAACAAAAATCAATACGTCCTAGTCCATCTCCGTTAAATAAGCATTTAACTGAATAAATAATGAACTTTACACACCAATTTCATGATATTTCTGTAGGACGATGTGACCGCGATCAGATTTCATCTGTTTTATTATAGAACGTATTAAAATCGGGGTCCTAATAGCCTCAACTGGCCAACAAGAATCTCAATGTAATTATTATTATTACTCATTAAGCATCGTAACTTTTAGTTTAGGATTCTTTTCTGTCTTTATTCTACTGTAGGAAACAACTTGACCCATCTGAGTTCCAGTAGCTCAAACCTCGCTGCTGACGCCCTCCTTCCTCGCCCTTTTCGACTGGAGTCTCTGGGAATGATTCCTCCCAACAGTAAAACCAAGCGAAAAAAGAATAAACCGTACACCTCCTGCGATGGCTTATAATCCTGTTTTATTTCTCAACATCACAGCACTAAACCTGCAGCTTTTGAGATTCTAATTCCTTTTCTAATGTGACATTAACTCAGAAGTGGGGAATCTTAGGCCCGCGGGCCGTATGTTCTTGTTATGTTCTGTTCTTCAGGGTTTTCTTTTCTGGTCCTACCAGACTTAATAAACTTAATAAAATACACAGAAATAAACAAAACCAAACCGAAGCAATTATTCCATTCTTGTGAACTTTGGGAAATTCTACCAACCAACCAACAATCCACCTACCTACCTGTATACTTACCTACCTATCTACCTACCTGTTTACCTATCTACCAACTGACTGACCTACCTGTCCACCTACCTACCTGTCTATTTTTCTGTCTGCCTTGTTTTTTATTTACCTACCAATTGACAGAACGACCTACCTGTCTACTTACCAACCTGTTTACCTACCTGTCTACCTAACTATCTACTTTCTGACTGACCGACCTACCTGTCTATTTACCTAACAATTACCCCCTTCCTACATATGCACCTATCTAGGACAGCTGCTCTGTTCCACTTAACAGACGAAAGTATTTGGACATTTGATGACTATTAGTTTTAACAGCATCCAGTTTTTAACTGTCAAAAAGCTTTTCTGTTCTGTATTGATGTCTGTTAATAAAGCCTCGAGTGTGTTGTGTGTGTTTGTAATGTGAACAAGATCCTGCAAGTCCGGAACTCTACACCACACTTCTGTGTTAGCTTCCTTTCTCATTTTACACAGTAATTCTGGTGCAACGTGGTTCACCTGCAGATGTTGTGGCAGGAATTTTTATGACAGATAAATGAACCCGTGTCTGAGAAAAAAACTACCCAGAGGCGAATCACGGCACTGGGTTCGAGAGGTCTAGACCATCGTACCATGTCCATGAAGAATGTGCTTTTTTTTGTCAGTGAAGTCACATCTAATGACCTGATCAGATTTCACTTCCTCTACTGACTTGCAGACTTTCTGGCTCTTCCAAGAGGGGGCGTATTACTAACACACTCGACCAAGCTGCTTTGGACATATTGTTCTCCAATTATCTTGTCTTTGTACAGGTAACATCTAACCTGGGATTCCTCGAACCCTTTATCTTAATCTAAGTCTCAAGTCCCAAGTCCCCTGAATATCTAAAACAAGTCAGTTCACACAGTCACAGCCAAAGTGACTGGAATGCACGTTAATTGTGCCGCAACTAGTTTATTAAATGTTGAATCTCGGTTTGTATTAGTTCACAATTAGAACGATGGATGACATTTGTAGGTACAAGGGTACATGCGGGTGGTAAAACATTTTTTAAAAAGTAGTACAATTTTAAGTATGTAGTGTCAATACAGTCCATTCAGTCAGTGAGTGAGTTCATCACTTCTTAACCAATCCTAATTTTCTTAAAGCCTCCTGATGTTCTTCTTTCATGTTTGGAACCATCACACTGGAACCTGGAGCACGCAGTGGCCTTTGAAGCACAAGTAAAGCAGAGGACTCTGGTCCCGACGTCTGTGTTGTTGGGTTTTGAGACGTGATCTCGGACATAATCTGAGACGAAGACTCTCCCTTTAAACCTGGTACGTTTAAACGTTTCTGATTTTCCTCCTTTAAAAGACCGAGTTTAGATAAAGCTTCGTGCCTCACACTTTCTCCTCCAGTATTTCCACTTCTTGCATCTCTAGGTATGACTCGGACACTAGAATTAGAATCCGTTCTGCAGTTGTTGGTTCCTTCAGGTATTGATTTTGGTTTTAGTGTGACAGAGAAACGCTTAGACTCGGTGCATCCATTGTTCTCAGTTTCAGGTGTTTCTATAGTAATGGCATTTGTGACTTCGTCATGTGTAGGATGTTCCCTCTCTGCAGTACCGGTGTATATTTTCATTCCATCCCCACCTGACTGAGGATCTTGAAGAAATTCGCAATCCGGATGTTTTCCCACCTGCAGTCCGAGTCCACTTTTGAGAACTTGGATGGGAAATGATTTATCCTTAAAAGGTTTGGCGAGGAACTTTGGACCGCAGTTTGCCAGTACGAAAGGTGTAGGAACCAGGTAATTCTTCGTTCGAATGGGGTCAGTACAATGTGGCCCATCTGTGAAAAAAATAAGAAAAAAGAATTATGTTTGACGTTAAACCAGAAAAGCTGCTGTTAGTCCAAAGTTAATGGCGTCCATCCATCCATCCATTGTCTAGTTTTAGTGTCACAGTGGACAGGTCACCAGTCTCTTGTAGGATAAACAAACAAACAAACAAACACATAACACACAGGACAATATCAGTATTCTCAGTTTTCATATAGATGTTAGAACATGCAAACTCCACACAAAAGCCCTGGATCACCTTACTTTGAGACAGCAATGCTAACCACTAAGCCACCGTGCCACCCTAAGATCTAAGATGATCACGATTCCATGTTTGTACCTTTAGAATTGAATATTTTGTTACTTCTGTTCTTTTGTAACGGAGGATTTTCAGGTTCATCGTGGGCTAAACGAGTCCCTTCGTCAGTTTCTTGAGACTCTATGGCTTTCTCCAAGAACACCAGACAAGCCTTTTCTTCCACAGACAGATACTGCAGCTCATCGATCTAAAACATACAAATGAAGATGCTTTTACATCGGATCAGACGGGACTGGTCCGACCAATACACATGTAGTCAACGACTTTGCAAACTTACATTCTTTAACATGTTTAAATAGAACTTACAGCGCAGGAGTGTGAGCTGGTCGTACTGCACAAGCTTCCCGAACGCTCCATGTGTTTACTGTAGATCTGACCAGGACGTACAAACACACAAAGTCTCTTATTACTGTGTTATTACAAGTTATAAATCCAATTCATATAACTTGTCATTCATAACTTGTAGTAAACCATGAACTAGTGAGCATCCATCTATCCGTCTGTACACACAGAAAGCTCCGAATTGTCTTCAGGTTAACTGGAGATACTGAAATGTTCCTGTGTACACACACACTACACCAGACCGGTGACCCGTTCAGGTATTTAGTGCATTCGCCCAGTGTGTCCCACCGTGACCCTAAACAGCATTAATCACTGGTAACACTAGATCATGGATGGATGGAAACTCCAGTTGTGTGTCTGTAATGTTGCAGATTTGTTCAGCAGAACGTTACGATTACACAATTACCTTAAAGCTACATATTAAAATGCGTTCAGATACACAAAGTTGTTGAAATGATACTTACTGTAGGTAGTGAGTGAATCGACTTTGTTGACGAACACTCCTGTCTCACACACAGTGACGTCTCTTCTTCATGGATTTAAATATGAATGAAGATTATGATTTTTCCTGCTTTGTTTTATGCAAATGATGAGTTTCGGTGGATTGGGGCGATACCCATTCAGATTACATGCAAACGACTGCATGTCTATTGAAGTCGGATCGAACCCAGAACCCTCCCGTCGTGAATGGGCAGAGCTACCCAATTCAGCCACTGTGCCACCTTAAACGTTTAAGAATTTATTTTCTTTATTGAGCTTTTAAAGTCATGTTTTATACTCTGGGTTACATTCACGACCAGAAACGATCATCACCACACAAGTTTAATCGATACACACGTCACATCACTCGTAGACAATTTGGTATCTTCAAACAGTAGGGGGCAGCTGTGAGCACACATGACCGGAGCACCGAGCGGTTAAGTGTTCGACGCTTCGCTCAAAAACAATTCAGGACACGACTGTCCCTCGGCCTAAGAAAGGTAATTGTGTTCTTTTTGATGCACGTACACCAAAACGAACACTATGAGGCGCTGACGTACATTTTTCTTTCTGCTTGCAAAGAAGACAAGAAAGCAAAAGTTAAATTCAAAACGTTTTATTGAGAACCAAACAAGAATCTTATCAAGATTAGGTTTATTTCTGGTTACATGCATTTTCAAACATTCCGTGATTTAATGTTAAAACTTACATCATTAAAATGAAAAGAAAGTCGACAATGAAGCAGCGTCCGGACTGAACCACTTTTGCTTATGTAACGTAGTAGTGCATTTATCTATTTCTTCACATTTGTGTGGGCTCTCGATTGGTACAGCGGTGAAATATGCCAGCCCACTACTGCCCCCAACTGTTGGTGCATTTATTCAGACGCCATTGGCCGAACACCCATCGGGAAGTGCACTTTTATTACGCGGTCTGTCGGTCCTGAACACCACAGCAATCCACCCAAATGTAAAAAGCACCTGAAGCATTCAGCATTCACGTTTTTTGATTAGGTACCTATCAAATGTAATCAGAAGCAGAATCACAGATTTGTCGTAATACAGAAAATTATACGTAGCCACTAAATTAGTAAAGAATAAAAGAAATTATTGTTGTTGTAGTGTACGCTGCAAACATAAACACAAATACCTGTAAACGTACAATGTCTTATGCTTCTGAATACTTCTTTCACATGTATAAATACCAAACGTGAAATATACATGTATGTACATTTCAGGCGGATATGTGCGCACCAAAAGTACATTAAAGATTCTACATTAACAATTCTTCTCAAAGGAGATTCGACTGTGTAAATCCATCAAATTTAAAAATAAATTCGATTTCTTTGGCCGTACAGTGGAACGAAATGTAGATGAATAAATAACTTACTAAAAAAAAGAAGCACGATAGTGTGGCGAGTACCTGATGCAATACGGAATTCAGAACGCGCGATCATCCGTTAGGGATTAAAATACATTCTACTCTACAATTCTGGTTCAGATTGATTCATGGTTGGACTCTACTTGGCCTCGAACCATTTTCGCCCCAGTCTTAACACTTCAGTCGGACTAATCCAGTCACTGTTTCACTAAAAAAACGAAAAGAAAATAGTGAAGTGAAGTCACTCTGCACAAATGTCGCAGCCACTTGAGAACTTTGCATAAAAGTGTTTTGCATTTCTAGTCAGAAACCAATAAGACAAAAGTTTTTAATGTAAATTAACACCACACGTGTTCATGACTTCATGTCCAGCACCATTATTATTAATATTCATAACTATTCACTCACTAAATCTGGAAGCCTGAACACTTAACAGGTTAAATACTGGAAAACACTGCAACTCGATTACTTGGTCTGAACGATCGGAGCAAATCATTTTCATGGTTCAACCTATCTAGGGTCATCTAGGGACACACACTTTGGCGAATACACAAAACAACTCGAACAGGTTATCAGTGTGTTGCAGTATATATAGACAAATACACACAGGACAATTTCAGAATCTCCAATTAACCTGACTGCATGTCGTTGGACTGTGAGAGGACACCGGAATACCCAGAGGAACGCCACACGGACACGGCGAGAACAACTCCACAAAGTAAGCCCTGGATTGCCTCACCTGAGAATTGAACCCGGGAAGACAGCGCTTAATCACTACGCCACCATGCCGTCAATCTAATTAATAATTCAAAATCAGATTTTTTATTGAATTATGACTTTGCTTTAAATTAAAATACACATAAAACACCAGATTATTAACTTTGTGGCTTTATGTATATATATATTGTGTGTGTGTGTGTGTTTTTTTAAAATAGCCAGCATTAGGATAATGGCTTGCCATGGACTGACTACAAGGATAAGAAGTCGACGCGCCGATCATTTAATTACAGTAAACGTTTCTTAAATCCTTGAACTCCCAAGACTGCCTCCGAACACTGTCCATGTCCTCAATACTGTGCATGTAAACGTTTTGGTTTCCACTTGACAGCCGGGTGTGGAACCACTTCAAGTAACAGTTAATATTAAGTAAGGGAGCGTGTAGTTGTTCTGAACAATGTGTGATGCTTCACAAACGTAACGAGGTGAACTAACTACAAACTCAAAGTACAAACCGCTGACAAAAAGGCATTTCTGAGGTTTTGGTTTGGAATCGAGTCTGATGTGATTCAGGAACAGACCGAGTTGTGCAACAATCAAAGAACTTCAAGTGTCGAGAAAAGACGTTTCCCTGTATTACTCTGACATTAAAAATGTACTACAATTGTTTTGTTAGCGGTATTTAAATTGTCTCTGCAGTTGCCAAACATGAAGATCTCAAGTGCTGTTACATCATCGTTACATGTCCGAACAGGACCGGAGATTTCAGCTGGGTAGGGAGTTATGCATTAAATCAGAGCACAATGTTGTATATTCAACAGGCCTGTCTTTATAAACAAAAAGAAATAACTGTAGTTGGTATATTTCTGCATTTCTTCCCAATGTACTCTTATGTAAATTAGTCGCACCGGTCTCTTGCGTGCTCACGGCGATGTTTTTGATGAGGTAGGTCGGCAGATCTTACTCCGAATCCATGGCACTGATGAGAGCTGTGTTTCGATGCATCTGTGTATCTATGGGACGACTCTGCATCTCCAATTGACCTAGTGGCATGTTTTTGGACTGGAGCACCCGGAGGAATCCCATGCAGACACGAGAGGAACACGAAAACTCCACACAGAAAGCCTCGGCTTCTTGCCGTGAGGCGACAGTACTGACCACTAAGCCAATGTGCCGCCCTAACACAGACACACACCCTGACTGAGGACAACTTTACCGAGTACACATACACACACACACGACACATGAACTGGGTAGCTGTCTGCTTCACATCGGGACCGGTATCTCGTCTCCCATCCTCAAACAAAGCCAATCCAATCTGTGGCCGATAGCAGTGCAACACGTGTGAGCAGTTAGTGATGAGTATGAAGGAGAAAAAAAACAAGTTTGATGTTAAATTTCATCTCACTGAGACTTGTAAACACCTCATATACAAGATACAATACTGTGCTGATCTATGCTAAATACAAATCTTGAGAACTTAAGAACCCAGTGTGAACCGAAGCCATAATACTGACGGTTGGAATCAGGATAACGTGAGGTAGAAAAACGGCACCGAGCTGAGACACACAGCTGAGAGAACATGTGAGAATATGAACGCTGGGATGGCAGTGGGACAAGCGACGGCGCAGTGGCAATTTTAAATCTCCCCAAAATTGGTATGGCCCGTCTCCTTGGCGTGCTCCCGGGCCTCTTTCTGTCCCACCAGGCCAGTCTGACAGGTCATGCAGCGCAGCGCAAAGCGGTTCACGTCCGTGTACTGCCGCTTGCGACGGGCCTCGTCGGCCAGATCCAGCGCCTGCGCCAGGATGACGTCTTCGGACGTGGAGAAAATGGTCTGCGGCGGGTAATCTGTTCCCGGTACCAGCATCTGCAGCGGGTCGTAGTGGATGCCGTCGTAGATGAGCAGGACGCGCTTGTTGTAGCCGGCGTCCTCGCCGAAACGATCAACGCGCACCGTCTGTGTGTCCACCACACAAATCTCACACTGGTAGAACTTGGACAGGATGGAGAGCTCGATGGCGCCACCCCACGTATCACTGCGCTGGATCCAGGTGCAGTAGTCCTCGTTACTTTTACCCAGCACTGCTTCAGAATAGGCCGCGGGGTCACTGGCTACGATCTGCCCGATGAGCTGCCGCATGTCAGCCGCGCAGGCTGCGTTGTACACGCCGCCCTCTACCACGTAATTCACACTCGTAAACAGGCACGAGTTGTCAGCAGGTACGACGCGTCGCTCTAGGACAGGCGAGCAGTCCAGTTGGGGTGTTTTGGTCGTGGTGGAATTGGTCTCGGCTTTAGGCTTGTTTTTTTCTTCCTCTACAATTAAGGTGTCTCCTAAAAGAGTGGGAAAGTATGTGAGCATTTCTTCATCCATAGATAACAATATATACCCTATATGGTGCTCACACCTATAAAAATTTATCTGGACACGGATAATTCTAATTCTATAATTCTGATATTCTATTTTACCCTTCAGTCGACCCTGGGTTACTCTGTGGACCGTTACCAATCCCCAGAGTATCTCGGCAATTACATTTTACGGAGTGGGTTGCCAGGTCTTTCTCCAACTCTGTATCTCTACACGGATCTTGTGTGTGACTACTGGACAATTTACACATTTCCGATCAAGCTAGTGCATGTTTTTGGACTGTGGGAGGAAACCGGAGTACCCGGAGGAAACCCACACTGACACAGGGAAAACATGCAAACTCTGCACAGAAAGTCCCCAGCCCGACCCGGGGATCGAACCCAGGAATTCTTGCTGTGAGGCGACAGTGCTGAACCACTCAGCCACCGTGCCGCCTCTGTGTTAGCTTAGTAAGTACAAAATTCCTTTTACCAGATTTCTCTGGCTACATCCTATATACTTAGATAGTCAAGGTGGCACTGTGGCTTTGTAGTTAGACCTGTTGCCTCACAGCAAAAAGTCACAAGTCCTATTCCTAGGTAGGCTTTCTCTGAGGAGTTGTGCATGTTCTCCGCTGTGTTTTCTCTGGGTGTCCCACCAAACCACCAAAAGGCAGTTAGGGTCCACTGTAGTGAAATGTATAAGTTAAATAGTTTAAAAACTAATAATCTGTTTTCAGTTTCATGTTGTTTTAAAATATTGTAAATCGTATTGCTTCATGAATAGAATAAACCTTTGCATCCCTGGTTAGATCTGAATGGTGGATCACTGCTGCAGAGAGCTTACTACAGGATTATTAGCTTGTTGCTGAATGTCAAGGGACGGCAGCTGATTAACATGAGGTGATGAAGTTGATCGGATGACCTTAAAGAATAAATCAGTGCTACATGCTTTAATACAAATCTACTAATAGAACCAAGGAGAGTGCAGAGAGTCTAATCCTCTCAGATCACATCGAAAATATCATTTCAGCTGTAATTGGAGCGCTCGCTCCAGAGTGATACTGAAGTGAATTACACACGACGAAAGCAAGAGAGTTCAGATCGGGGAGCAATGGGATCGAGCAGGAAAGTCATTCGTCTTCATTTTACACAGCAACAAAAAGAACAGCAAACGTAAATGAGGTAAAGAAAAAAAAATGTCAATAAACTTGGTGAAAAGCTCAGCACAGTCGAGTGGACTAGATGAACTACACTGGGTTTGATCCGGGACTAATCTAAAGACCAGGTTACATTAAGCTGTAGGGAGGTAACATTAACTGTACTATATCCGTGGTTCTGGATTTTCCAGGCAAATTAAGCATAGCAAATAGTCAAAATAATACAATTATAACAAAGAATTGAAATATTGCCTTAAGTAAGCAAGAGTATGTAGCAAATTACTTATCGTACCTCTGTAATGACAAAAAGCTAGTGAGGTCTTTGATGAAATCAGATCACGTTTGTGTGAATGTTAATGAAAATGAGGCTTTCATGCAACAATAACTAAACCCAACCAAACCAATGAAAGGACAACTAGAATGATAAAGAAAAACACACTCTTACCTTTTTAGGCGTTGACACGGCAAGAGGCCACCAAAAAAGAGAGAGAAAAGTCAGACATTAGATGAGATGTGGACGCACGATTTTTTCAGACATCAGAACATATTATTTAAATAATGGAATTATTTTATAAACATAAAGTGCAATGTGACAATGTGCAATACTTTATACACTGTGTGTATATATAGATCCACTTTATAAACATAGACATAAAGGTAAACATATAGCCATAAACTTAACCTTTATTATTATTTCTTTAACTACTATATATTTAGTATATATATATATATATATTAGGGCCGGGACTTTAACATTTAAAAATTTAATCGCGATTAATCGCATTTTGGAGGCGGAGCCTCTGTATTCGCGTGTTCTAGCACGTCTGTAAATCTGATGCACAAGCGACATTCACAAACAAC